>SNQJ01S0215955.1:0-12723 GCA_010110895.2 Picea sitchensis | reverse complement strand
TAGGAATGTTGTCTTCACATCCATTTGTTCTACTTCAAAATCAAATGCAACAAAAACACATAACATAAATCTTATAGAGGTCAACTTGTCAACAAGAGAAAAAATCTCATCAAAATCAATTCCCTCAACCTGGGAATAACTCTTTTCTACTAACCAAGATTTGTATTTCTCCACTTTTCCTTCTGCATTCAACTTCTTTTTAAATACCCATGTGTTTCCAATGGGATTTCTTCCAGTTGGAAACTCCACTAGATCCCAAGCCTCATTCTTATCTAAAGATGGCATTTCTTCATCCATGGACCTTTTCCATATATTTCCATCCTCTCAATCCATTGCCTCCATGACAGTTCTAGGATCATCATCTGTAATAGACAAAGAAAAATTTGAATGGAAAACAGATGCATTATACGTTTCCGGTAGCCTTCTTTCTCAAACTGATCTCCTGAATACTGGAGTATGAGGATCTTCTTCTTCCAATTCATGTTCTTTTGTAGAGTTTGACTCATCATCCTTTAAATCAAACTCTATTTTCTCTAGTTCTTCCTTACTTGGTAGGACTTTATGTTTAACAACATCCTTCATTTCTATAAATACCACATCTTGTCTATACACTACCTTTTTAGTTTATGGGTTCCAAAGCTTATAATCTTTGATACCATCTTTATATCCAATAAAGATGCAATTTTGGACCTTCTTATCTAGCTTATTCTTGTTTTCCTTTGGAACATGAACATATGCATCACAGCCAAATACCTTCAGATGTGTGAGAAAAGGTTCCTTACTATTCCATACCTCTTGTGGATTCTTGTCATCCAACGCTGACGAGGATGATCTGTTGACGAGGTAACATGCAGTACCCATTGCCTCTGCCCATAATTCTTGCCCTAACCCAACACCACTGATCATGCACCTTTATTTTTCCATCAGCGTCATGTTCATCCTTTCTGTAACTCCATTCTGTTGAGGTGTATATGGATTTTTCTTCTACCTTTCTATACCACACTTCTTACAGAATTCTTCAAATTCATTCCTGCGGAACTCTTTTCCATTATATATCCTCAACACCTTAATTATTTTCTCTGTTTCATTCTCAACAATATCCTTAAACTCTTTAAACTTGTCAAAGACTTCAGATTTCTTCTTGAGGAAATATATCCAAGTATTTCTCGAGAAATCATCTATAAATGAGACATAGTACACAGATTTTCCCAATGATAGGACCGACACAGGTCCAAAAACATCACTGTGAACTAGATGTAAAATTCCTTATGCCCTCGTTGCACTAGAGGGGAATCTTACCTGATTATGATTCCCATATAGACAATGTTCACAGAAATCGAAATCCAGAGAGCATTTAGACATACCTTCAACCATACCTTTACCGTGTAGTAGTCGAAGACCCTTCTCTCCGATATGCCCCAGTCTTTGATGCCACAACATAACCTTTTCTCCAGAGATTGTAGGAGTTCTTTCTTATTCAACTCCAATATCAGGAACAATAGAAATATTACACCCATCACTAATAGTGTTTCCATGCATCTTATACATAGTTCCAAATCTAAGTCCCTTTAGCAACACCATTGCTCCTTGAACAATCCTGCAGGTTTCATTTTCAAATATTGTTTTTAACCCTGCATCGTCCATTTTGATTACAGAAATCAAATTTATAGCCAAACCTGGGATGTGTATAACACCAAGAAGTGTTCTAATCCTACCATCTATGAGCCTCAACTTGACTTTTCATCATCCTATGATTCTGGTTGTTGAATCATCACTTAAGAAAACATTACCTCCATCATACCTTTCATATTCACAGAACCACTACCTGTGGGGAGTCATATGAAACGATGCACCAGAGTCAACCAACCATGCCTCATGATCTACATGTGTTCTTGAAGAATCCAAGTACACATCCCCTCCTTCCTTGGAGGTATTTTCTTCTGTAGAAGGAAATTCTTCAGGTCCCTTCTTTTTATAAACTTTGGATCTACACTGCTTCTTGTAGTGCCCTTCTTTTCCACATCTCCAACATACCTTTACAAACCTTCTAGGAGACTTAGATCTACCCTTAGACTTAGATATCCCACTTGAGAACTTAGATCTATTTATTTCCTGGGAACGTCCTCTTGCAAATAATGTGTATGTGTTATGTCCTTCCATATTCTTCTGTCTCATCTCCTCCGACAACAAGGATGATACCACTTCATCAAAATTCAAGGAAGTTGTATTACTACCTATGGCCACAACCAAACTGTCCTACGAGTCTGGTAAATAACACAGTAAACTGATACATTTATCTTCATCTGAAATTTTAATCTCAACAAATACTAATTGACTTACCACAGTATTAAAGGCATTCAAATGCTCTGCCACCGAGTCTCCATCTCTCATCCTCAGGTTATACTTCTTTCTCAGGAATAGTTTATTTACTAGGGACTTAGACTGATACAACTTCCCCAACTTTTCCCATAAATCCTTGGTTGTAGCTTCCTCTGACACATTCAATAATACTGAATCAGAGAGACACAGTCAGATTGTTCTCTTCGCCTTCTGATCCAACTTTTTCCAGTCATTTGTTGAAGTTCTTGTAGGTGTAGTACCTGGATCTACCACGATCCATTGATCTTTGTCCACCAACATATCTTCCATCTTGAGCTTCCACAAATAAAAAAAATTCCCATTAAACTTCTCGATCTCCATCTTTGAATTGATTTCCATTTATTTTCACCTGAAAAAACAATACCACAGATCTCCCACTATAACAAGGATTATCACAGTCCCGAGCCAAATCTTTGACCACAAAGGAGTCCCCCTGAAGCCAAAAAATATCTGATACCAAATGTATATTTTAACCTTGTATAATATTTACTGCAAACAGATTTTCCATAAAAGAACAAAAAAGATACAATGGAAAATACAAACATTACACAAAGATTTTTTCCCTGGAAACCCAAACCGGGAAAACCAACATATTCTATATTCATTCATAGTGATACATTGTTTACAATACAATATACATATAGGATCCAATGACATCCAAAACCTTAACCCAATGACCTGGATTAGTCAACAACCCTAATTCCTTAACCATAAATAGAAAACCATTGACAAAGAAACCATGTGCTGAAAAACCACCTAAATATGTGACACGTTTCTCAAGGCAAAAAATGTTTTCTTGGGGGCGATGCCCCTAAACCCTTGTGCACCCAACAAATAATATAACACTGCTACTCGTGCAAATAATATAACACATAGAAGGAAAAATCAGTGGTTTTTCATGTTTAGAGAGTCTAAAAAGAACTTAAAAGAAACTCCAGGGTTGTCCTTTTTTGTAATGTTAGTCTTGTGAGGCCGGAAAAGAGATAAACTACCACTCAAAAGACTCCCTTTCAAACCTTTTAACGAGTGTGAAAGGAAGAAAGATCACTTGACAATATTTTCATCATTAGAGAGTCTGAAAAGAGTTTAAAGGAGACTCCAGGGGTTCCTTTTTTGTATAACCTTTACGAGTCCGAAAAAATGATAAAAGTCTACTCGGTTACATTCTCATGTTTTTTCAAGCATGAGAAAGAACAAAGACTAAGCTCGGTATTGGTTTCATTTTTACACAAGCTTGAAACAAAATTAAACTATGCTTGTAAATTCCCAACGTAATTTCCAAAGGTTGGGATACCCATGGATGGTTGGTACTCTTCCCCCAGCTTGAAAAGATAGCGGCTTAACTCTAGAAATATAATCAAAATCTGGAGACATTCCCCCCAAGCTTCATTTCATTCGTCGACTTTGAGGTTGCACCAATTTCTGTACTATATGGAGAAAAAGGATAAGGGTGGATGAAATAAATATTCAAATACGAAACCTAATGAAATACTCGACTCGACATCTATGATATCTATCTAAAGACTTGAATTGATATCTACGAGATCTAGTTGAAAAACTTGACCTAACGGGAGAGGTGACTGTTTCATTTTTTAACAAGATTGACATAGGAAAATAACTACGCTCAGGGCTCTAAGTTCAAAACCCATATTTCTATTTCATTTTTTAACGAGCTTTCTACAGAGAGGAAAACTATGCTCGTAGCTTCTGCTTCATTTTTTAATGATCTTTCCACAGAAAAGAAAAACTATGCTCAAGGTTCCGATTTCAATCCCTAGATTTTTGCTTCATTTTTTAATGAGCTTGCTACAGAGAAGAGAAACTATGCTCTTAACCTCTCCTTGATCATGGCTTCCAAGAAGAAAATGATCTAGAAGGAATACATGTCAAGGGACAAACGTTAATCATGTCTCCCAAGAGATCTTCACTAGATGGAAGGAAAACACTTTGGAAGGAAAACATGTCGACGACCTCGATAAGGGTAGGGAGATTTGGCTCTAATAGCCCCATCGAAGAGATGACCATGTCAACTACCGGATCCAAGTCATAAGAGATTGATATTATGGTGAGAGGCTCATATTTATCGGTAGATGAAGGCATGGGAGACAATTCCACATAATTGACTTGTGGTAAGGACGATACCGACTACATATAAAAAACCATTTAGGGAAGTCATTGTCAAGTCAGGGTCAACAAACGAGAGTTGATCAATAGTCACAACTCTTCCATCATGAGGGAAATATATCAACCTAAAAAGAGTGGACACGTAGCTTTCATGGCATAGATATAATCTCTCCCAAGGAGTAAATAGAAATCCAAGGGGTATTGGACTACCATGACATCAACAAAGACATTTTTCCCTCCCAAAGTTATGGGAAACCGAGGAAGGACTCCTAAAGGGTGAATAGTTCTTCTATTAAAATCTAACAGATTATGCGTGACCAGTACAATATGAGGATAACCCAAAGCTTTCCAAGCAATAGAGGATAAAATACTGACAGACTCACCTTCATCTATCAACGTTTGAGGAACGTCCCGACCACAAACGTGTACTATTATCTTGAAAGGAATGTGAGATTGAAGATAAGGTCCAGTTAGCACACCCCAATAAAAAATGATGGCCTCATTACTTGGAGGGGGTTCCACGGGAGAAGGAAGAATTCCCCCTAACATGGTAGTGTCTGTATTAACAAGAAAAATATGAGCATTATCAATTTTATTCACTAGTGGGAGAGTAGGATCGACGGATGATGAGAACAGATGGACCACTTGGGTTTCTTTCTCCAAGGGGAGAATGGGGTCGACGAGTCGAAATGGATCGACCTCTTGGGTTGCACTCTCTAATGGGAGAGTGAGATCGACCAAGGATCGGATCAGATCAACCACTTTGTCAACTAATTCAACTAAGGATGTGACCATATATATTGACTTCCTGATCAACTAGAATAACTGATTTAGGGACCGTATTGATCATTCCATCAACTACAGGTGGGTCGAGAGTAAGCTTGCAATAAGCAACTGGAAGTTGAGGTTTGAAAATACTCATGTCTTCTAGTAATTTCTAGGCTTCATTCATATGAGGGAAAAGGTGAGTTTGATGACTCCCTCCACATAACATACACAAGAACTTGACTCTACTTTTCTTCTTCCCAACAATATCTTGATTAGTTGATGGGAGGTCAACAACATGTTGTTCAAAGGCTGATGACACGGGTTGGCAAGGGTGCGTAGACCATGCTTCTATAACCTTGGATAGAATAGTGAAATCCTTAAGAATATGACTACCCTTACAAAGCCTGCAAGGTTACTTGGGTTGACGGGTTGTTTGGGTGATTATGGTATCATCAACACTCCTAGTATGATTATCAATAACTGGTTGTTTCCCGGCATGTCTGGCAGTGGTTGGAAGCTTGGACCCTTGTTTATTTTTCTTATTATTCTTCTTCCTTTTCTTCTTCTTCTTACCCACTGAGTTACTATCTTTAGAGATTTCACTCAGTGAAGAATATGAAACAGAAGAAGACCTTTCAAGTGGAGAAGGTGAAGAATCTCTTACTGGTGAAGAAGTTGAAGGATCAACATGAGGTTGATGTTATTGGGGGGAAGTGCTTAAAACCGAAGAACTTGTTGAATTAGAGATTACTGGAGTGGAAAAAAACCATACCGGTAACCCAATTGTGAGACTTGGAAGGCTCAAAGTAGCGATGTAAGGAGGAGCAATGTTTCTGTAAGAAGAAAAAACAAAAGGTTCCCCTGAAGAAGGGGTTGCTTCATTGGTAGTTCTGGGAATTGATGCCATTAAACATGGATCCAACCTACAGTCTACTAAGGAAAAATAAACAACACATGGTAAAAATATAGGAAGCAATCAAACAAATGAAACCTTCTCACAAGGAACACACTAGTTGGTGATGAAATCCAACATTGCGAGAACAATGTAAGAAGGGATTGAGATAGAGCAGGTGGAAAAGTTACGTTGATGACCTACTTAATGGACTTACACCCTAGTGCAAGATCCCACACATAATCATGGGTATACCCTCCAAGGAGCCCAAGTGAGTTTGGCCAACGTCGATTCCATGTACAGTGAATACTTGCCCCTCCATAGTCGCCTCATGTAAAGAACCTAAAGAGATAGGCTACTAAGGTTACCAATTATGGCAATGATTCCTGGGGAAGTAGTCAACAGTCTGATCCACACGCAAGGGCAGGGTACCTAATCCTGAAATCGCCTTGAGTAGGTCCTCACAAGTTTTTCTTCTCAAGTGACCCCCAATAATACATGCAATCTCTACACTAAGACCAATGAAGTAGGGTGAGTAGCTCTGTTATCCCTAATGCGGCCTCGTGATTGATCCTTGTGTTAGTAGGGATTCCCAAGACAAAATGTAGAAAGTGGATTTAAACTCTCCCTATCATAAGATACTATGTTTTTTTACATCTTTGGAAAGTTATCTTTCACACCTATTCCAAATCCCTACACCCTAAGATAATGTAGATTTGCTACCAGAAAATATAAAAATGTCTAATCAATTTTTATAAGCGCTTTATTTTAATTCTGTTGTTTACTCAAGAGGAAAATGGCATGGACTAAATGGTGTTTTGACCGACTCTAAACAATGCGAAGAATGAGAATGCAAATATTTCACTTCGATGAAAGATATATTACGAGAAGGAAAAAATGTTTATCATTCCCAGATGCACAATGTCCCAAATTTTTATTAAACTCATCAATATCAAGATCCTCAAGAAATTATCCAAAGAGACTGTACACCAAGACACGATTCTTGCCCCCCCCATGCCAAGAATTCAAGACCAAAAATTCAAAAAAACATTCAATTTTGCTACTTCAAATGCAAGCTAGTTTCACTACCCAAAATCAAGAATGCAACTATCTTCTTTGTTTGATTCTAATGTATAAAAAAATTAAATTCAAATCCTTTAATTCTCCACTAATTTCAATTAAAAGAAAGAGCCAGATGCATATGTAAAAGACATGAAGCAAAAAGGGCTTCAAACAAAGCATGCACTCAAAGCAATGAGAATTGAAAGAAAACAAGTAGGATATAACCTGTTCAAACAAGAAATAATTCAAGGATTCGAAAATGAACAAGCATTCAAGGAACACAAGAAAGTTTAGAGAAGAATCCAAGAAAAGATAGGGAGAAAGAGAAATCACTCAAACTGTCCCGACAAAATAAGCAGCAAGAAAGAGAAATTTCACAATTCTGAAAAAGTTTCAAGCTCCAATCAAGACAATAGAAAGTGATAAGTACCAAATCTTAACCTAAACAACTTCAAAAACCAACATACAAAGTCTAGGTAAAGACTTCTTCAAAACAGATTGAAAAAAATCTGAGTAGAAGAAGGCAAAAAACCTCCAAGAAAGAGACTAGTGCTCCCTAAATCAAGTGCACAGAGTGCTATAGTGATCTATAAATAACCATAGGGGGGCACTGATCAGATACCAACGCTCTGTAATGCACTCTAGGTGAGCGCTACCCTTCCCATAAATTCAAAACAGAGCCAAAAAATTCAAAAAACATTCATCCAGAATTCGTAGACATTGGTGAAATTGCTAGTGAAGATGGGAGAAAGGTAATGGATCATGAAAAAATAGTAAAACTGATCTAAAAGGTGGGAAAAGGGCAGGGACAAATCCAAGGAAATACAAATAAATGTTTGGTTCCCAGTGGAGTTGCCAATTTCTATTTTAGGAAAATCCCCTTGCAGACAAGTGAATATCCTCTTGGATTCTAGACCCCTATACCAAGACAAAAAACATGAAAATGGACACTAACATTCCTTTGAATATAAATAACTAATCATAAAAAGAGGGAGAAGGAATAAAATGTGATGCACCTTATTCCGATGTTTTTCATTGTTGCTCCAACTTGAGCTTGATCTCCGAGGTCCTTAGCACTGTTTGACACCTGCAATGCAATGAACAACAAGACAAAGAACTCCTACTCTACTCTATAAGATTACTCCAATCAAATCCATCTATAAGAAAAACATATGTAAAGAAAAATAGGTTAGATGTAACACCTTGTTTCCCCCAGTCTGTAAAAATGACTATATTGGCCAAGAACTATGGCAAACTCAAAGATGTGAATGTTTGATTTGACAGACCTTTGTATAAAAGGTCAATGAATGTAAATTATGTTATGATTATGTGTTGCATGACTGTTGGGAGGGGATATGTGCTAAAATATACCGTGATGGATAATGAGAGGTGGTGGAAGGGACCTATAATGGTTGCGTTAACTTCCACTGAACCAATACTCTACTGGTTTTTACTTGCTCAAAGACCAAAGCAACTCTCTGACCCTGGAATGAATTACCCGCCAGGATGGTAGGTGGGGAGGATCTTCAAGAGTTAATGAGGGGATGGGGGTGAACTGTCCATCCGTAGAAGCTCCCAGACCTGACCATGGATGGGGGAATTCGTGCCACACACAATCTTGCAGAAAAGGAAAGAAAGGAAGTGTTGGGAAGGGGAGGAGAGAACACATGCGACAGGGATCACGGAAGAAAACCGGAGGAACTCTGGAAATACAGGGAGTTCTCAATAGAGGAGAAGGAGAGTAACCTTCGTCCTTGAATTTCGTTGAGCTGGAAGTAGGAGAATGAATCTCAAGCATCATGGTCTAGCTCGGGGGTGGCTAGTGGTAAATCTGTTTGGAGTCACTGAGCCTATGACTGGGTGGAAAGGAGCACCCCTCTTGGTAGTCGCGTCACACCTGATGTTTTTGATAAGTGTTTATGTTTTGTATTTTGAATTGAATATCCTCGATGCATGCTCATGTTTATACGCTCATAAATGGTTTATGTATAGAAGTGATTGCCTTGTGTTTTGATTGGGAATAATGGATGCATGACTATACTTATATATGACCATAACTGGTTTATGTATAGAATGAATAAGTTCAGAATACGAGTCCATTCTCTTGAGAATTGTCCCATCTACTTGACTCGTGCTCTGTCCTGGTTTAATTTCCCAAAGGCACCATCTACCGGGAAGTTTCCTCGCATCCTAGAGCCGGAGTGAGTTCCTTGAAAAGACTACAGTTATAGTAAACCCACAAGTTTACTTTACCCCTGTCACAGAGTTCATAGCTTAGCGAATTAGGAAGGATTTTCAGTCAGGTCACTAAGCCTAAGGATAATTACCCAAGAACTCTTTGAAGGATCATGTGATCTGAGTCTGGAAACCTTGTACAAAAAAGAGTAGTTCTCTCAAGTTTCGAAGTCGTGGGAGTTCGAAGCTCCGAGAGGTTGAATCTCGCAATTCAAGCTCAGAAAGGACAGCGAGTCCAGTTATCGAAAGAGAGAATACCCCATCATTAGGTAGACGAACGTTTGGAATCCTTTCGGAAATACCTCAGAACGGTCAAGACCGACGGATCTAGAGGAGGAGCGCAGGCGTTAACACCTCGACTCCTTCAGGCTTCACAAGTAGCGATGGGATCCAGGACCGTAGAACCAAGGATCTGTCAGAGCTCTATTGACCGTCAATCTTAACCTTTGCATAGGCAGGAGAGTGGACTTGACAAACGTCTTAAAATTCCATAAGTATTCAGAACCATCCATCGGCATAGGACATGTGGAAGTTGGGTAGAATTTCACTAACTCGTGACTTGGAGTGGTCAAAGGGTAGGACTGCATGAACTCACGATTCGCGAAATTGTGACGTGATCGTGGTTGTTGATCCATGAGTGATCTGGACCATCGATTTAGCGTGAATGAGTTTCGGAGTTTCAACACCCGGGAAACCAAAGGGAAAGACCCCTCGTTTTCGCAAGTCGTGAAATCCCGGTATACAAAACCCCGATTCGGTTTAGTGTGAATGAGTTTCGGCATTTCGGCACCCGGGAAACCAAAGGGCAAGACCCCTCATTTTCACAAGTCATGAAATCCCAGTATACAAAACCCTGAATCGGTTTAGCATGAATAAGTTTTGGCATTTTGGCACTCGGGAAACCAAAGGGCAAGACCCATCGTCTTCGCAAGTCGCAAAATATCGGTATATGAAACCCCGATGCACTCTGTGGATGAGCTGATTTAGTGTGAATAAGTTTTGTAATTTCAGCATCCAGGAAACCAGAGGGAAAGACCCCTCATCTTCACAAGTCGCGAAATCCCAGTATATGAAACCCCGACGTGCTATGTGGATGAGCCCTTGGTCACAGGACAGGGTCATGTGGTAGAAGGAGGAGGTAGGCACTAGAAGTTAATCAAGGGTCTAAACTCGGGAATCGACATTTTGGGTCCCGAAAGAATCTGGACTGTCCATTGGTAGAGGACGCGTGGCAAATATCTAAAGTTGCCAGGGTTCTAGAGATCAGGGAAATAGGAGTGAATACCCCACCAAAATCCTAAAAGGTAGATTGTCAGGATTTAATCCAGGCTGTTGATCAAGTCAACGATCTGGACCATAGATCCGGATGATACCGGGCTTTCGGGTTTCGAGGATTGAAGGAACAAGGGTTCCTTGCAATAGGAATCTCGAAAGTAGAGTTATGGTAGTGCCATTTGGTGTTAGAGTGTGTTCACTAAGTTGTTTGCATGGAGTAGGAAAAAGGGGAGCCAAGGAGCTCATTAACCCCATTTCGAGTTTTAGCGTTTCAAGGGACAGGGAGCTGGGGAGAGCTCGCACACAGAAATCCTGAAATGCGAAAGATGGAAGCGCCTTTTTGGTAAGGCCTGTGGTCATAGCCAATAATCACATGGAGGAGGATAAGGGAAGGGATGGTCTGTGCTATGACCCATAGAAATTTGGGGATTCTGTCCCTCAAAGAAAAGACGAAAAATCCAGGTTTCCATAGTGGGTATGTGACAAATTGGTATCAGAGCATGGTTACAACACTTGGCCTACTTGGGCTCATGGACGAGTTGCGTATAAACTCCATTTGAAGTACTCGTAAAAGGAGTAACTCTCTATCCTAACCCACTTTATCAGAAGCCGAAGTTAAGAATGAAAATTCCTATTGTGTGTATGCATTTGAAAAATATGAATTATGCGTTGATTGTGAATGAATATAATGTTGACTAACAACAAGTGTTTTTCCTGCACAACATGTGGATGATCAACCGTGGGAAACTGCAGACGCATAGAATGGTTACACACCACGAAGTGGGGGATGGATCCCACAATAGAGACGAAGAGTCTGACAAAAGGAGAGCAGTAGAGACCCCTCCAGATCTAGCTGAGACTGTGAGAAGCGTCATGGTCGAACTACAGAGCTGCAAGGATGACAACGAGAGGTTGATAAAAGAGAAAGAGAAGCAAATGCAAATTAATGCAGTCTTGCTGCAGAGTTTATCCGACATACAAAGACAATTGTAGCATGGACCTAACACCAGTCATGCAGACCAATGAAAGACAAAGAAAAGTCGAAGTCCACCTGAGATACGAAAATGTGGTATTTTAAGTGGCCACACTGGGAAGAGTACCTCGAGAAAGGTCCACCCCAGAGATAAGGGACAAGTGTCTGATGATTCCTCTGGAAAGGAAACTGACAATTCAAAGGAATCTTCTAGTAGCAGAACTAGCTCTTGTTCCCGAAGAAAATGGAAGAAGCGAAATCATTCCAAAAATCATAATCTCAAAGAATTCAAGAAGGCCAAACCACCCTCTTTCAACGGTGAAATAAAGAAGGGAGAGGAAGCGGAGGCCTGTTTTCTTGGACCAAAGAAGTATTTTAGAGTCCATGACTTCTCTAAAAACTTGAAGGCTCGAGTAGCCACTTTCAACCTGAATGGGAAAGCTTCCATTTGGTGGGAAGACCTTAAGAACATAAAAGGGATTCACGAAGAAGACCTATCTTGGGAACGATTTGAGAAATACTTCAAGAAGAAGTATCTGTTGGAAAAGTATTTCGACGAAAAGACTAAATAATTCTATGAACTCAAGTTGGGGCAACGCACCATAGAGGAATATGTCAGCAGATTCCTTGAGTTGCTAAGGTACGTACCTTATATAAAAGTAGAAAAGGAAAAGGTGCAACGATTCATCAATGGACTACCTAAGGACTATCATAACAGGATTGAGTTTGATGAGCCAAAGACCCCAGAAGACATTATTCGTAAGGCAAGATATTGTTATGAACAGCTTGGGCATTGGACAGAACCTCGCGAAGGATGGAAGCAGAAGAATAGCTTGGGACTCCAGAAAAAGGGATTTAAATCCCCAAGATTTAAAAACTATAAAAAGGACTCAAGGATGAGCCTCCCAACCTGAAGTGTACACCAACATAATTTCCCCTCCTAGAGCAGAAATAAACCTTTTGGATCTACCCCAGAAAAGATTGATAACCTGAAGAGAGAACCCTTGAAATGTTG
>SNQJ01S0215952.1:2141-15603 GCA_010110895.2 Picea sitchensis | reverse complement strand
TGAACAATCTCCTAAGAGCAGACTTGAAGTCTGACTTAGATCGATAAGCATATAAATAGAAATTCGTAAAACATAAGCCATACGTGGTCTTTCCATTATAAGCATGCAACCACCATTTCTGGTTAAAACATCACACAAACAGTCTTATGCTCAAACCATTCATAAATTGCATAGACTATGAACGTATATATCAACATATAAACTTCAAGATACAAGATATAAAACACTTATCAGAAATAACACCAGGTGTGATTGCAATTGCTGAGAGGGGTGCTCGTTTCCACCCAATCGTAGGCTCAACGACTCCCAACGGATTTACCACTAGCCACCCCCAAGATGAGACCACGATGCTGCGAGACTGCGTCTCAATTTGTCAGTGACTGAGAATGAAGGTTACTATCCTTCTTCTCTGCTGTCACTCACTCTGTGTTTTTCTAGAGTTCTCTTTCTTCCTTCCCTCATGTTTGCCCCTTGATCGTCCACTCTTCCTACCTTTTCTCCTTTCGGTGAGGTTGCGTGTGGCACGATTTTCCTCATAGTGGTAAGGTCTAAGGACTCTACGGATGGGCGGTTCACCCCCATCCCTCATTACTCATGAGGATCCCTTTACATACCAATGCTGGTGAGTCATTTAATTTGGGGGCCAACGAGCCGCTCTTGGTTCTTCGGGCCAGTGAAGTCCAAATACGGTATTGGTTTCGGCGGAAGTTAACGCCACCTTTCCAGGTGCCTTCCACCACCTTTCTTTAGCCATCATGGTCTCTTTTTCAACACCTTCCTCTCTCAACAGTCCTGCAATACATATATATATATATATATTTATATTATTATTTACATTCATTGACCTTTTCCACAAGGTCCATTCACATCACACATTCACATTTTTGAGTTTGCCATAGTTTTTGGCCAGCATAATTTTTTTTACAGACTGGGGGAAACAGGGTGTTACAATTCCCTCCCCCTTAAAGGAACATCGTCCTCGGTGTTCTTTCTCAAACATCTTTCATGCCTTTCTCATTCAACCACTTCAAAAGGCTTGACCTTCATCCTCGATCCGGTCCTTTTTCAGGATCTCAATCTTCGTCACCTGCCTTCCATAATTCTTGGACAACAAGCACATTAATCACAATTTTGTGCAAAAGCATCTTATTGTTGCTCATAATTGAAAAGGAAATTTTCATAATTTGAGCACAATACTTATCTGTGCAGTTTATGGATCTGTATCCACATGGTAGTTTTGTTATCCATGCTCATCTTCCTCCTTGACTTACCCATTAGTTGCATGATTCCAATTCAATAGCTCACCAGAGATATCATGATTTCATCTTCCTTTCCAAGGTTTTCCCACACGGGAAACTACTCCCTATGTGCATGATCCCAATAATTTACAGGAAATTATTAAGGTCTCCTCTTCCTTCCAGTCACTCACCCTCCAAGCCCAAGCTCAAGCATCCCCTTCATTTTTATATAGTCCCTCGGGCGATCCATCTTGCCCTGCCGAGGTTTTCTCTCACAACAATCTTAGAGATCCTATTGAGTCTTACAATTGAGGTGTCCCTCAGACTTGCTCTGTTGAGGTGTCCCTTCGGTTTGTGTTACCTCAACACAATAATTTTGAGGCGATCATGGCTTATCATGGGGTTTTTCATGGCTCAGCAGTAGCCACGTTCATCATCTTCAACTCTAACAGCCTTCATCTGTTCCTTTTAGGACAAATATTTTCTTCTCACCTGTATCATAGGTACACAAGATTTCGTGAGATGTCATCATAAATTCTAACTTTCAGAATTTTATTTCAAACCTGTCACCCACAGATTTATCAAGTCTCACGATTTATTTTCATATTTGTCCCGCTCAAGAACTCGATTCATAATTATGGGACTTTCCTTCCCATAACATTTTAGCTCAACAGGAAATCGGTCTTCCTTATGGGCTTACAGCATTTCCATATCCAAGACTCCTTCTTTCTGCATTCATTCCTCAGCTAATCAAATTGTTAGTTCTCATGTACATACATTTTATTGCACCTTTACAACATCGTCACAAGAATTTCAGAATTGTGCATATTAACAATCAAATTCACTTTCTCAAAAGGAAATAACATTCCTTGCAGTTTGGATCAGTAGGCAATCGGTCTTTCCTATGGGCTTACCTTACTGCCATATCCATGACCCCCCCCGCTTCCTTCAATTCATTCTTCAATCAGCCAAACAAATTGTTAGATTTTCCATGTATGTATATATATATGTATATATTTCCAAACGTAATTCAACATTTCAAAGGGTTTTAACAAATGTGCCATTATCCATGGCCACATTCATACCCAATGCATTCTTGCATTGATTTCAAGTTCGTCACACTTTATGACCGGTTCTTGGCCATAGGGTGTTGGAATTTAACCGATCTTTTCCTCATATGGTTCATTTGTTTTCATTCATTCTTACAACAGGACCATGCTTCCTGATATAGGCCAATCACGACCCCAAATTAGTACATATTAAACTTAAAAGTTTCGCATGAATGTGCCCACGCATTATGCCTTCATTAATAACTAGGGTGCCAACACTCATGGCCACCCAAAATTGGTTTTCTCTAACACCTATACTACGTGGGTAGAAATGTTGGAAGGTCCTCCTTCCTTAATGAGAAATCCCTTGCTTGTCCTTTATGCAAATATGCATTTCCTGGAAGTAATTCCATGCAATGTGCTATCTATGAGCACTTTTGTTTCCAATCGTTCCTTGATTGGTCCATGTGTTCATGACATATCAATTCATGAATTCTTCCAAGGGTTACAACCAATGTTTACTACCAGAGGTTCATACCTCCATTATTCTGGTTCTCCTTCCTAAATCATACCCTACTTGGGTATCCAAATCATACAGTTGCCCTTTCAATTTTATGCAATAATAAAATATTTCAGAAGGGGTTCATACCAAATCCCTTCATACCCTATGCCACACAGTCACAAATATATTTATACCGGCTCTTGGCTGCCAGCACCCTCTTTCCGTTCTCTACCTTATCAGTAGTGTTTTAGCGGGATTTTCACAGTCCCATCAACAACCTTTTGACCACAACCTTTCCATGGTCACCCTCTGCCTGAGGTTGTTCATTATTGGAAACTGTCTTTCTCAACAGTTCCAATATTATTCCTTTCTACACATGACATACATCAAATGCACATTAATCGTCATGTAGATTGAAATGCAAATGTCATAGTGTTTAATTAATAAAAACATTTTCAGGCATGTCTAGCATATCTGTATGCACTTCATCACATTATCCTTAATGTTTTTCATGAGTGTAACACAACAGTTCTCAATCGTTTTCATAGCATTACAACCATCATTATTATGGTGTCAAAGCATTTTCTTTCATCAATGTACTAGCTTTCTCATCCCATAGAAACGTAATGCACAACAAGGGAAGAATTGAGGGCTCTCCCCTTCTCCCAATTCTTTCTACCTCGCTTGGGGATTTTCAACCTAGTCAAGTTATCTCTAAGGTCTCACTGCCTCTTCTTTAATCACAGCTTCAACCAAGACGTATCAATTAAACATACCCTTTTATTCATTCAATCATACTCAGGGGTTTACTGGCCTCTTACCAACCATATTGGTTTCCACATCTGCTCTTTTTCTGAGCAACCCTGGGTTAGGCTCATCCTAACTCTTAGGATACTTCAACATGATTTAATAGCAACTCTTTTCTCATAATGAATCATGAACATATGCATCCTACCCACTTTCATTCGGTTATCAGAATGGTCAATATTCGGTTATTAGTCTTCTATTACTTACATGATTCTTTCAAAATGTAATCTAGGATTCTTATACATGGACAAGCCTTGCAACCCATTGTCCATCCTTCAACAATTATCAGGGTTGGGACTATGTTCTTCTGACAGAGACCTTATACAGCTCCTCCACCGGGAACTCCTTCAGCATGAAACTTCCTTGTTGCAGATCGATCACCACTTGTGATGGCCTCAACCTTGAGTTAGTCTTTTAGTGGTCTACCAAATATTCCCCTTAGGGAATATAAACATGCATCTTTGCTAACTTACATCTATGATGTACTTAACCACTTTCATAATCCTAAGCCTGGATGTAGCAATCGTAGGTATATTTCATAGCCTACATACATTTTCATTTTTAAAATCAGTCATCTCAGGATTGTTCACAGTCCTTCTCATGTGATCTTCAAAGGCATAAACATTTTCCTCTTATCATGACATCAGAGCATCCTCACTCGTTTACTCTTTCATTTAATTGTACTAGATTTTCCCGGGGGAAGGGAGTACATTCCCCTTAAGCTATCATTCAAGATGAAACCTTCACGACTCTTCAGAATGGAGTCAACCATGTATCCATGGCATTCATTCAATTTTGGCAAGTGTAATTCTCGCCTCACGTTTCATTCATCATGGCCATCATATTGGGCCCCTAGTATACTTATACCCTTACATCATATATGTGCATTAATTGTACGTTCTATATCATTCATACCTTACTGGTATGAGTATCATGCTTCTTAATATGAAGTTCCTCAGTGCATTAAAATCATGCACTATTCATCATACTAGCTTACACCCTCTCCTCACGCAACCACGATCCGAATAAAAAGGCGCTTCGCATTTCGCAATTTTGGAATTCCTGTTGCAAGAAATCTCTGTTTCCTGGATTCCCGAAATCTAAAAACCCGAAAGATCGAAACTAAGGTTTTCTCGGCTCTTTCATCCACATGACCCTTTGCTCGGAACCTGGGGTCAATTCTCAGACACGTGTCAGGATCCTGTATTTCGACGAATCCATGGACAACTCTTCCACCATTTCCCAAACTTTTTATCCATGCGGGCCTGACAATCTAGATCCCACGGTCCAGATCTCTCTAGAAATCAACGGTCCTGATCAAGTCCCAGCTTTCCAACCAATGGTTGTGATTATGTTTCGATTTCATATTTTGTGCCTTCGAGACTTCTATTGTGAAGAACCTCGACTCCTTCGATCCCTGGAATTGCGACATTCTCTCTGGACGATCAACGGTCCAATTTCTCTCCTTGATCAACGACTATGATCCTTTCGTGAATTTCATAATGCTTCTTCCAAGCCCTTCTGATTTTGTGAAATTCTGGTACCTCCTCGCAACTAACCAGTGCGCTACTTCTCCGAGATCGAACGACTCGAATAATTTCGGTTCTTTCTGAATGGATCTTGACTCTCGATCCCATCCAACCTTCAAAATTATTTTCTGAAGGATTTCTCCCGCTATCTCTTCTGAGATTTTAGGTTTCTTACCAGACTAGTCTCATAGTCTTGACTCATACGGTGTTACCCTCTCCTTATGGAAATGACCAACACGGGTCACTTTTTGGGAATTAGCAACAGTCCCAAAGGAATCCTCAAACAAGTTATCCTCACTGTCAATTCTAACCATTATAGGTTAGGTAAATCTGACCCTACATATTTTCACCAGTCCTCTCAATCATGAGGAATTATATGCTCAGGTTTTAGTCTCTTAATAATACAGTGATCATAACTTTCTAAGGATCTTACCAGTCCCTACTATATTTCCCAATCATGAAGGAGTTATTCATTTGGGTCTTAATCCTTATCTAACCGGCCATCTCAATTGCAAGAGATTCTACCTACTTTAGTAGGTAGCCATCGTAACACTAAAATAGGACAATGCAGTTCATGTCCCTTGTCTGGCTCGTGCAGCTTCATAGAACAATTTATTCCACCTCTGTCATTCACACTCAGATCTTATCAGTGATAACGATCAGTGCATCCCTACTCCTATAAGAGTAGTTATCATTTTAACAGAGGGGTTACAGAAAATTCCCAGATTATGGTTTCATTTTGCAATCCTTCTCCTTAAAGAGAGAACACAGATAACAACATCTCCTTACGCAGCTTGTACATGAGCCCAAGCAAGCCAAGTGTTGTAACCATGCTCTGATACCAATTTGTCACACACCCGCTATGGTGTAATAAATTTTTCGCCTTCTCTCGAGGGACAGAATCCCCGAAAACCTACAGAGCTTAGCACAGGCTGTAGACGCCACCTCTTCTTCAACAGAGTCTCTGCGCAAAATCCCAGTCTTAAGGATCGTTCAGTTTCTTTTATGAGCCGAAGTGGCCCCTTTTGATTCCCAGCTGGAATCTTCTACCAATCGATCCAAGGTCCTTTCGGAAGCTCCTTTATGTGAATCAACATTAGGCACGAGCTCCACCCTCTCCGAGCGACCACAACGCTATGACCAAGGCCTATTCCCGAAGGCGCTTATCACAACTCACAATCTCTCAAATTCGCGAGTTGAAACTTTTGACTCTTCCTTCCCAAATTCACGATATCCAAAATCACGTAATGGGTATAGCTCCCTTTTGTCAACGCCCTCTGTGCGTGACCAACGGCTAGGCTAAGCGCTAGCTCCCATCGTAACTTCGCGACTTCACAAGTCGAAAGGTTGAGCACTCATGCTCTTGTCCCGCGAATCCCCGAGATGCGAGAAGTCAACAGAGTGTTAACACCTTTATCCAGGCGACGCGTGTCCGCCTGTCAATCATACAGGCCCCACTTTGTGGTTTTTCCACGTGTTCCTTCATGCCCGAATTTTGGCACTTCGTGACTTTTGATGTTGAGAAGAGGTCCTCTCAACCTCCGAACCTCCGAATGCGCGATAGGCGTGATGAGGCTCTGATCCAACGGTCCTCCCGTGACCTGGATCCAACTGTGATCCTTACTCCTTGCTATTTCGCCACTCATGACTTGGAGCACCCAACTCCTGGGCTCTCACCTTGCGAACCTCCGAGTTTGTGAGATCCCTCGATCTCTGCTACCTGTCCTCCTCAGACAGACGGTTCTGATCTTCTCGTGACTTCGCTACTCGTTAAGTCAAGAGACTTCCTCCTTTGACTCTCGATGTCTGAATCCTCGATAGAGAGGATCTCGCGACACGTGTCCTCCTTCCAACGGAAGGCTCATATTCTTCCGTGACTTCACCACTCTCAAAGTCTAGACACTCCCCTTTGTGAGTCTCGATGTCCGAATCCTCGAAATGGGTGATCTTGCGACACGTGGCCTCCCTTAATCGGATGATCCAGATCTATTTCGGGATTTCCACCATGGAGTGTCCCGATCTCTCGTCATCACGACTTTCGAAATCTCGAAGTCCGAAGCCCCTATACCAACTCCTCTTTCAGGACTTTCGCCTCTGTTCACGAGGGTTTAACCCTCATGCATCTCCTGACAGATCCAATGGCTGTCGGGTTTTCTAACTAAGATATAATGGTTCAGATATGTCCCGCACTGTGCACTCTCCCGCTGCTCCCTAGACGTGGAAAAACCAATGGTCCAGATACTCCCACGGACCTTGGGGATCTACGATCCCAATTTCTTCACTACTCACGAAGATAAAGGAAAAGGGTTAAGGCATTAACACCCTCGTTTCTTCCTCTAATCTAACGATTGCGACTGACCTCATGTCTTCCAACATGATCTCGTCCGTTGCTCGATACTTAACCACACGCTAATATTCGGGATTTCACAAGTCGAGGTTTCAGGACTTGCGAGCGGAAGGGGACTCACCCTTAGGTACTCCGGGTACCGAAATGTCGAAACGTTGAGGTCTATGAGGACCGTTCTCCCTCGTACAAGGTTTTTGAGACTTAACCTCTGACCTCCTTCTTCGGGTTCTCAGGTGATTTACACCAGGTTTTCGAAGACCAGACTGGAAGGTCTTCTCTAAGGTAAGGGAGTGGTCTCAAAAGGATACCTTCAGGAGGAAATCTATCCAAGGCATCTGGTAGGAAAAACACAGGAACAATCTCCCGAGAGCAGAATTGAAGTCTGACTTAGATCGGTAAGCATATAAATAGAAATTCGTAAAACATAAGCCATACGTGGTCTTTCCATTATAAGCATGCAACCACCATTTCCGGTCAAAACACCACACAAACAGTCTTATGCTCAAACCATTCATAAATTGCACAGACTATGAATGTATATATCAACATATAAACTTCAAGATACAGGATATAAAATACTTATCAGAAATAACACTAGGTGTGATTGCAATTGCTGAGAGGGGTGCTCATTTCCACCCAACCATAGGCTCAACGACTCCCAGCGGATTTACCACTAGCCACCCTTGAGCTGAGACCACGATGTTGCGAGACTGCGTCTCAGTTTGTCAGTGATCGAGAACGAAGGTTACTCTCCTTCTTCTCCGTTGTCACTCACTCTGTGTTTTTACAGAGTTCTCTTTCTTCCTTCCCTCACGTCTGCCCCTTGATCGTCCACTCTTCCTGCCTTTTCTCCTTTTGGCGAGGTTACGTGTGGCAAGATTTTCCTCTCAGTGGTCAGGTCTGAGGACTCTACGGATGGGTGGTTCACCCCCATTCCTCATTACTCATGAGGAGCCCTTTACCTACCAATGCTGGCGAGTCATTTAATTCGGGGGCCAGCGAGCCGCTATTGGTTCTCTGGGCCAGTGAAGTCCAAATACGGTATTGGTTTCGACGGAAGTTAATGCCACCTTTCCAGGTGCCTTCCACCACCTTTATTTAGCCATCGTGGTCTTTTTTTCAGCACCTTCCCCTCTCAGTAGTCCTGTAATACATAAATATATTTATATTATTATTTACATTCATTGACCTTTTCCACAAGGTCCATTCACATCACACATCACACATTTTTGAGTTTGCCATAGTTCTTGGCCAACATAATTATTTTTACAGACTGCGGGAAATAGGGTGTTACATCTACGCACAAAGCTTGTCTTTTCTTTACTTCAGTCCCCCACAATCACAATTTCAGGTCTCGGCAACAGAACCATTTGTTGGCACAGGGGCAGACCCATGGTTCAAGTCTTAACAACGCACCAACAAAACCCCGACTATCGACCCTTTCGGCGACACCTTCAAAGCAAGCGAGGTCTCACCCAAGGTAGAAGCAAGGGGGGGTTACAGGACATAGGTGTCTGTAACCAAGCTGGGACACGGGTATGTGATAATAACACTTCGTGGGGTATTCTGTTAATGCTTAGAAAGTGACATACATTAGTTCATTAACCTTATTAACATCGTAGAACGTACCCAAGAATAGATAGATCTCGTGTAGTAACAACAAAGATTAAGCACTTCAACCACTTAGCACATAGCATTTTGAATTCGATCTAGCATATAAGCCAAGCATTTAAGCAAAACATACATATTCATTATACATTCTAATCTAAGCACTAAGCAAAACATAATAGAGATAACATTGCACAAAACAAACCATAAGACACTAGATGTACATGGTTCACCCCAGTGTGGGGCTACATCCACCAACCACTTCGCCTTCTTTATTATGTGCTCAAATCTTACATTCATTCACTCATGTGCACTAAGCCACAGAGTCAAGCTTCGCATAGGACAGGAAATCTGTACACTGAGCACTAGATCCTCCTTCCAAAACTAGGTCAGGGCATAGAGCCAACCCTCTATCTAGCACAAAGCCTTAACATACGTACATTTCTTGGCACAAAGCTACTCAAAACTACTTGCACTTAGCTCTCCCCAAAACTACTACTTCTACCATACATTCTTACTTATTAATACTTTTACAATCCCTTACAATAAGGTATGAAACAACAAAACCTACCTTTTAAAAATAAAAATTATGAAAATGACAAGGTGACACTCTCATGCATTTCTAAAAACAAGAATTATGAAAACCATAAGATGACACTCTCATGCATAACCAACATATATACCATCTCAATACCATGAACCTACCAACATATTTGCCATCTAAATACCTTAGCATTGATTTAGTCAAAATTGATTTTTTTAAAACTTGTGAATACTATATTTCCTTTTGACTTGATATTAAATTTGCATTTTACTTAATATTAAGTTTACTTGATATTGAATTTGCATGCTTATTCTGTTAATGATTAGAAAGTGACATATATTAGTTCATTAACCTTATTAACATCGTAGAACGTACCCAAGAATAAATAGATCTCGTGTAGTAACAACAAAGATTAAGCACTTCAACCACTTAACACATAGCATTTTGAATTCGATCTAGCATATAAGCCAAGCATTTAAGCAAAACATACATATTCATTATACATTCTAATCTAAGCACTAAGCAAAACATAATAGAGATAACATTGCACAAAACAAACCATAAGACACTAGATGTACATGGTTCACCCCAGTGTGGGGCTACATCCACCAACCACTTCGCCTTCTTTATTATGTGCTCAAATCTTACATTCATTCCTTCATGTGAACTAAGCCACAGAGTCAAGCTTCGCATAGGATAGGAAATCTGTACACTGAGCACTAGATCCTCCTTCCAAAACTAGGTCAGGGCATAGAGCCAACCCTCTATTTAGCACAAAGCCTTAACATACATACATTTCTTGGTAGAAAGCTACTCAAAACTACTTGCACTTAGCTCTCCCCAAAACTTCTACTTCTACCATACATTCTTACTTATTAATACTTTTACAATCCCTTACAATAAGGCCTAATCATGGGTAAACCCCATGAGCTGACATCCCATAAAACCATTACAAAAACCCTAGAAAACCTTTTATTGGGTCCACATAGCCCGCAAAATCGGTGAGATCCACGATCTCCGCTCTGCCTAGGCATTCCTTCTTCGAACAATGTGTCAAAGTCCAAAAGTGGTCCAAATCTAACCAAGGTTTCCTCAAAACTTGGTCAAGGGCCAACACCATATGATAGAAGGTATGAGACAACAAAACCTACCTTTTAAAAATAAAAATTATGAAAATGGCAAGGTGACACTCTCATGCATTTCTAAAAACAAGAATTATGAAAACCATAAGATGACACTCTCATGCATAACCAACATATACACCATCTCAATACCATGAACCTACCAACATATATACCATCTAAATACCTTAGCATTGATTTAGTCAAAATTGTTTTTTTTTTAAACTTGTGAATATTATATTTCCTTTTGACTTGATATTAAATTTACATTTTACTTAATATTAAGTTTACATTTTATTTAATATTAATCTTTCACCAACTAACCACAACCTAATTAAGTCAACATTGATTTAAAATAAAATCTACTAAGACCACTTAACCCACAACCTTTCCACATTGATTTAAAATAGGCTCCATTAAGAACATTTAAACATTTAACTCTATGTTAAACTCATAAGTTAAGATGTTATCATGGTAGCCAAGTCGAACACAATGTCCAACTTAATATATCCACTACAAAACTTACCTTTTTTTTTAATTTAAAAAATAGTTATTTAGTTCACATTGATTTAAAATAGGGTCCACTAAGAACATTTAACTAATGTTTAAACATTTAACTCTATGTTGATACTCATAAGTTAAGATGTTATCATGGTAGCCAAGCAGAACACAATGTCCAACTTAATATATCCACTACAAAATCTATTTTTTTTTTAATTTAAAAAATAGTTTGACATTTGCTTTTAGTATTGCAAGGCCGACACAACATATATAATTTTAATAAATATATATAAATAGAAAATTTTGGCAGGTTAAGGTTAGAGCTATTCGCATTGTGGCATAGAAAGTCTTATATTTGGTTGATACTTGTTATTTCAGAACTTTCGGGTTTAAGCCACTGCATTTCAGAAATTCCGGGTTAAAGCTAATTTCAGAAATTAGCTTTAGATGGCAACCGATTAAGTGGACACGTCCCAGCTGAGTTGTGCAGCAAGAACACCCAGTTGACGGAAATTTACGTGTTCAGTAATCAGTCCATGTGATTAAGCACTTCAATCGAACGTGCCACGTGATACCTGTGGAATCCAGATAGCCTTTAGTATTTCGGGTTTGGTAATTTTTTATTTTTTTTTCCTTCCACGATTTATCACTCGATATGCCAATGCAAAGTTTTTTGTTATCAAGACCGACAATAAGGAGCACGTCCTTAGCAGTATTAGACATGGAGTCTGGACAAGCACTTTCAGGGGAAATCGAAAATTAAATGCCGCTTACTCTGAAGCTGCCTCGGCCCACCAAAAGGTCCAAGGAGGTACATCCAGTACTTCTAGTTCCAATTGCCCCATATTCTTACTATTTTCGGTGAGTATTTCGTTAGATATTATGTCATTTCAAGTAATTGTGAAGAATTCATTTTAGGAAAAATACCCTTATTTCAATGATAGCATCTAATCTCGGTCTGCGTGGGCATGCAGCTGACCAGAAGCGGTCATTTCTGTGGGGTGGCTGAAATGGTTGGGCTTGTAGATTTTGGAGGGAGAACAGAATTTTGGGAGTGGAAAGACAAATTTCCTGTGAAATGGCACATGATAAAAGATGTTCCATTCAGACAAATCCTCCATATCACTGTGGACAGCAATGAAAACCAATCAATTATATTTAGTCGAGATGTTCAGGAGGTGAGTTAGTGGTTTGTCATTTATTTAAATTGTAATGTCCATTCCATCTCTGAAAATGATTATATATAGCCAAAAAATTGCTGAATCTATGACTGTCATGCATGTGAATAAATGAATCTTCAGGTCGAAAAGGAGAAGGGCGAAGAAATTCTGGATATATTTAAGAATTATGATTGGACGACTTCATTGCTCGACGAGATTGCAGTGCCAGGACGAAGAAGAAGAGTGAAAGTAGTGATAAGAAGGCCACCATCACCACCACATATTCATGACCAAGAACATCAGGGTCAACCTGAGCAGCAAGTAGAAGAGGAGGCCACGGCGAGTAACGACGACAACACGCAAGAACAAAAGTCTGACAACAATAAGCAAGAAGAAGAAACGGATGACAACAACGCGCGAGAATCTGAAGGTGAAGAGAATCAGGAGACCGAGAGCACTGTGATTAGTGTGACCAGTCACATCACAAGTAACCAGAACAAGAGGCAAGAAAATAAGCAGGAAGAAGAGATCGGTCACAGAAACGCGCTAGACGCTGAGTGTGGAGAGAACCAGCAGACCGAGACCACTGTGATTAGTGTGACCAGTCACGGCTCAAGTAACAACAAGAAGAAGCTACCAGAAAAGACGGATAACAATAAGCAAAAAGAAGATATCGATCACAACAACAACACGCGAGAATCTGAGTGTGGAGAGTATCACATCAACGCTAAAGAATTAGAGAATCAGGAGACCGAGAGCAAGAATATTATCAGTCACAGCCCAAGTAACAATAAGAAGCAAGAAGAAGATGTGACTGATCACAACAGCGCACTAGAATCCGAGTGTGGAGAGAATCAGGAGACTGAGAGTACTGTGATTATTGTGAACAGTGACATCCCAATAAACAACAAGAAGCCAGAAGAAGAGACTAGCATTTCTACGCCAGATTGTGAAGAGAGACATGAGAATCAGAGCGCTGTGATTTGACAGTCACAGCACAAGTAACAACAATGGTACGAAGAAGCAACAACGGTACCAAGAAGAAGAAGGGAAAAA
>SNQJ01S0215951.1:0-15524 GCA_010110895.2 Picea sitchensis | reverse complement strand
AACGGGTCTCCATTAATATTTTGTATTATGTATTTTCATATTGTAATGGCTTCTCTGTTTATCCAAGATCCAAAGCTCTACAAACTTTTATTTTACATAAAATTAGTATGAAATGTTCAATTAATGGATTCTCATAATTAAACAAACAATTTATTATAGATATCTATACTTAGGTTTGAATTAAAATACAAATAATTTTTCATTTATAACTTTGATTAAATCCTTATTCATATTTTTAGCAAATTTGATAGAGTATATAGAAAAGATGTAATCCTCTTACGCATGTTTCCTCTAACAATATAGTCATTAGAGGATTCGGTATTGATAAACATTTTAATCATTAACATTATGCATTTGTAACAATAATTTTATATACAAATAATATTACTTTGATAAGATAATATTACTTGTAACATTTTGTTTAGTTAAGCAAATTTTAAACTTTTATATTATTCCAACTCTTAATTATTTTGAATTCTATTTAAAATAAAATAAAGTAAAGCTGGAAGAACATCAAATAAACTTTTTATGACATATGTAAAGGTATCCAAACAAAATACAGTAGGCTCGTCTAGAATGACGTGAATAAACTTTTTTATGACATATATGTAAAGTTATCAAAACACAATACAGCAGGCTTATCTAGAATGATGTGCATAATTTTTTTGTCATTATATAAATGATTTGACACTATATTAATTATTAATTGACATTTAATTTGTTATCTAGTGCAATCTATCGTTTAACAATTTCTTTCACAATCAGGCCTTTCAATTCCGTTCCATGGTACCCGCTTTCAGTCAATTTTATAATGTCCTTTTGAATGATTTTTCTTTAGTTCCCACTATGGCACTCAATACCAAACTAAAGTTGTTTCACAAACGAAACCCTGCGTAATCATGTCACAACAGCGTTGTTGGATATGAAAAGCTATGGTTAATATGAATATTAAGTTTTTTTGTAATATGTGGCTCCTCTCTTGTGTAAGATCTTGTTGTTAGCCAATCACTTTTAAGTTCAAAATATATGTGACTCCTCCCTTGTGTAAATGAGTGTGGTGCTATGTAGTTTATCCATTATATCATTGCAAATGTTTAAATGTTCATGGGATCAAATGAAATGAGGCCCCCCTAATTATAATAATCCCAATATGTAGTTTATTCATTATATCATTGCAAATGTTTAAATGTTCATGGGATCAGATGAAATGAGGTCCCCCTAATTATAATAATCTCAATATTTTACCAAAATGTTAGATTTGCATAGTGGTCTACCTCTTTATTGTTAATTCAGAAAACAATCTTTCACCAAAATGTTAGATTTGCATAGTGGTCTACCTCTTTATTGTTAATTCAGAAAACAATAAAGAGGTAGCGTAAGTTGTGGATTTTACGCTACCTGTCCTCCTTGATGATGGACGATCCCAAATCACTTCAGGACTTTGACAAGTCCACTTCTCCTACGCACACAAGGGTTAAGTCTCATGCGCTTACCTCCAGATCCAACATTTGTTGGTCCTTCGTGCTCAGACCTAGCAGATGGGATCTGTTCCTCTCCTCTGCACTTCCTTTGTTCTGTTGGATGTTAATCTAACGGTCCAAGCTCTTCCCCACAACTGATCTGACGGTTGTTGTTGCTCCTCCTCTTGAGCTTTTGTCTTCTTCTGCCTTGGAATTTTTTGTCAGTGTTCAAAGGCTTCAACCTTTGACCTTTCTCCTGCGAGTCCGCCTCTTGGATATCGTCTTCGCTCTCGTAACCGTTATCTCTTCTAAGCTTTAGGACTTAGAATGAGTCTATCTCCCACGCACTCCTTGCATTATCTCTTTTGAGCTTTTCAATTTACTCAGTCTCCTAAGGGTCTCGACCCTTCTGTTTCCTTTCAAAGGAAAACTTCGTGCCCTCCTGGCAACCTTCTACTCAAAGCACACCTTGCTGATCATTTTCTACAGAGTGTTCAACAGCTCTGTGAGTATCTTCCTCTGATGCTCTTCTCCATGAACTCGACAAAGAGTTCTCTCTATGCACACTTTCACTCGCTCGATGCCCGCCTGGAAGAGCCCTACAGAGTTCTCAGTGACTCTATCTCTCTCTAAACTCAACACAGAGTTCTTTCTATGCACTCCTTGCACCTTCGTTGATGAAGGTTCAATGGTATCTCTCCTGAGCTTCTCTGAGGTTAACTTACCTCTGTCAACGCACTCCTTGCGAACAATGTGGACTTCTTGCACTCGAAAACTCAAAGAAGAGAAACAATTGAAACATATTCAATACTTCACCAATTTACACATTCAGGCCAATCTGATTTAAGAAAACGTTCAGATATCCTTTTCTTTCCGAGCTCTTCTCTTCTTTGTAATCATTTTCAGGCACTAGCCCCTTTCTCTTAGTCCCCAAGACATGTGACCATGGGTCGTGACCATGCGCTAGATCAATAAGCGCTTACTCGGGCCTTCAACTTCGAAATATTTCCAAGCACCACACACCAATCTCTCAGAGTTCTGGATTACCAAACTCGCAAAGTAGGGAAGATCATCAGTCCACGTCTACCTAACATCCGATGGCTGACACTTACTATGGAACCTCAGGTGTCTAAGTTCCGGGTCTTCGGGACTTCAGAGCTTCGGAGGATCTCACATCCACACATCCGAACGATTAATCTACGAACATTACCAATCACCTTTGGTGACGTCATTACGTCACATCACTTAATGTTTTCCAATTGCGGGGGCATGCAACGGTGGTTTGGAGCAACTCGCCTTTAATCCCGCAATTCTTCTGATGCTGACACGTAACCCCTCGGTGAAACCACAGTTTGGATTACGGGACCGCCTTAGAGAATTAACTCCCATGCAACTTGGGTCCCCGCAATGCCTCCTGGCTGTCGATCTTGATGTATCATGACCAACGCCAGTTTGGGTCCTCCGACCTTTAACTACGTTACGTAACCTCAACCCCACTATCCATGCTCATACGGAAAGCCACATGGAGGAATACTAGTGGCTGATACATGGCCCATTCAGATGGGTGACACGTGTCTCGTTCCAAATGCCATTTCAACTTATTGTCATCCTACCTTTGCGACTTCACATGCCACATCACTTAATGCTTCAACGGCAAGGCGCAACTGGCATTTGGGAGCAACTCGCCTAATCCTCGCACTTTTCCGACTGACACGTGAACTTCTGCGAAACCACAGCTTGGATTACTTCGACCGCCTTAGAGAATTAACCCTATGCAACTTGTCCCCGCACGCCTCCTTCGGGCCGTCACGATTGATGTATCATGACCAACGCCATTGTGGGTCCTCCGACCTTTAACTATGTTACGTAACCTCAACCCCACTATCCATGCTCATACAGAAAGCCACATGGAGGAATACTAGTGGCTAACTCATGGCCCATTCGGACAGACACGCACTCGTTCTAAATGCCATTTTTAACTATCCATAGATTTGAAACTCGAGAATACTCGCGGAACACATCCCATGTGTCCATCGCCCATCCGCGATGTCATTATGAATCACTACTTCGGCTCTTAGGAAGATTTCTCCCTTCACTATCAAGCATGACCTTTAACATTGGCTTGATCCAACTGGGCCGAAGCTCTCCTCTCCATATCTATAGTGTAGATCCACTTCCGAGCTTCGCTCGACCCTTCTGTTTTTGCATCATACTTCACTCAAGTCGGAAGTCCCAAGGGCTTCGTTAAACTTTCTCGACCTTTCCCGCATCCGGACAACAAGGATTTCCTTCCTTCCTAATCAGAGTCTACTGCATAAAGACTATGTTACTCGCTGATTTCAAAGGAATTCACGTTAACCGCCAAGAACATTACTTCGATATGATGGCCATGAAGGATTATCCTTCTCTTGAACAGATCCTAAGGTCCATATTACTCAAGGCCCAACACCACCTCACGTGGTTTTAATGATACTTACTCCTCCCGAGTCAGAATGGCCTCAAGGTAACTTCTTGGAACTCAAGAAGGTTCTCCGGTTCGAAATTTATCCTCTAGACACAATTTCTTCTTGAAAACTTGGGTCCAATGACCAATTATCCAACCCATCCGTGATCAATGTTTGAAACTCAATTTTAAACTTGAATTTTGTCCATTCCGACAAAAAATATTTTCCGAAACATTTTCTTCAACTACCACTAACATAGCCCATCCATGCTCGTTGTTGTAAATCCATGCTTTGATACCAATTTGTAACATCCCCAACAATCAACCGGCCTGGGAAATGCCACTATTAAGCTCTGACTTAGCTGGAATACCAAATTGTAGCATCAATGGCCCTCCACATAGACTGGGTAATGCTACCACGTTGAAAATTCACATATAAATATATGTAACATGCATTTTAATCGAATTAAACAACTTAACACATAATTAATGCTACCAATTCATATTCAAACAATATTAACAACAAATCCACATGCAACGTAACACATGATACATTTCAAGAACACAAACATGCATAACATATAAATTAAGCACAGATTATTACTTATCTTTTAGATGGAGTAACTCCACCAACTATGTGGTATTCCGGCCATGAACCCTCTCCCATTACAGACCACGCCACCATCACCAACAAGGTCACCCCTGCCGGGACTAAGCTCCACCCAGCAAGGGGAATCCTAGACTAGGTCGAGGTTACTTCGAACCCACAAAGGCAACCGAAGGATCTTCCAGAGCCTTCTTACGCCTACCCGTTGCACTCTCATTTTGCCCCTGACCGTTTGGGGAGATCCTTGGTCAAGTTTGACCTTATTTTGGGACTTCAACATCCTATCAAAGATGGAGCACAACACGGCGTAGATCATGGGATTTCGGCCCCTTTTGGGTCCTTTTGGGATTTGGGGATTATGTAATGGGTATGGGATGCTAACCCATGGCTTAAATCCATGTTGAGTCTATTTTGTAACGTATAGTTCAGGATGTTTAGCAATGTAAGAAAGGGGATATGCATTATCCTGCGGTGGATATTTGGGCTGTTGATAATTCATGATCGTAAGTGTTCGCGCACACCGCGGTGAGACCTTCTAAAAAAAGAGTTACGTACAAGTAATTGTAACAAGGCTTGGTGTTGTACCCTAAATCGAAGAAGGAAGATCTATCCGAGGCAAGCGCAGATTCTGCCTCCGTGGAGTAGGATTTGATGCATGTGCCTACATTGCAGACAGTTAATAAAGAAGAAGATAGGACGAGCCCCGGGGGGAACCACATAAATATTGTGTTATTCTTCTCTTTTAGTGCGACAATTCGATGTGTTTATGTCTTTACTTTGCTAAGTAATTTGATATAGATAGATAGACTGCTTATGCTTTGTGCTAATGATGTATATGAACAGATCTCACCCTATGTGAATATGCGTTTAGTACTTGAATCGCGATTTAACTACCTCGGCGATAAGTGCTTAGACACATCAAACCGGTGGAACGATGTGATGCTCGCTTCATCCGCATTTAGATAGTGGTTAAATATTTATTGTATATTGGTGCTAAGTGCTCTGTTGGCATTACACCATATTTGTGTCCCAACTAAGGTTACAGACTGATTCCTACAACCACCCTGCCTCTATAATTTCGTGAGACTTCATTTGCTTCAGAGAAGTTGCCAGCGGGGATGATAGTTAGATTTTGCTGGTGCGCTTGTTGCACGTTGAACTCCTCGGGTTCCGCCTCTCGCTCCAAGGGCAAGGGAATCCCAGACTAGGTTGAGGTTACGGGAACCGCGCAGAGTGCACCAGAAGGATTCTCCAGATTTCTACTTCCACTACTCACCGACTCATTCCCCACATGTTCCGTCTCCACCCCTGTGATATACACATTCACTGGCCACATAGTCCTTCAAATGTTAATCTCCCTTGCCTTGGGCTTCAACAACATGCCAAACCGAATTCTCTGAGCTTTGTAGTTGGTGTTGGACTCTAGGAGAACACTTCCCAAAAAACTTCACTTGGAGAGTTTCCTACGTGCTTGACAACTTACCTCTTCAACCACAACCACCACCCTCACCTGGAGGGAGTGTTGCACAAAGGACCAACAACCTGCTTCAACCTGCCTCTCACAAGGAGGGACAACAACAAGGCTCAACAACGAATAGACAGAGGCAACAAGCCACACTAAGCCAAGGGACTGCATACGTAATAACCAACAATTATGACACAACAAAGCACAGATGATTACGAGGTGCTCGAACTTCACATGATACACACGAGATAACTCCAGTATCCCCACAGGTTCACAAGGTGCATGCTAGATATAGAAGCGATGATGAAGGAGAACTAGTTCAATACATGAATCCCTTGTGACTTTTTGGGAAGGGTGACATAATTCCACATATTCGTAAGGGTCGTGAGGAGACTCATTGGTCCCCGAAACAAGGATGGGAAACCACGCCAAAATGGGAAGCGAACCCCATACACGAGCTGACGCTTCAGCTTTAAATGCATGCACCAAGTTTGACACCTATCTTCCTGGAGCTACACGCACTCCACTTCTCATATGTTCCTTTTCCAAATACTTAGGACAACACTTCGTCAATTTTCCACCTTAGCCTTTAAGAAATAATAAATTATTATCCCTTTAGAGGTAAGTCATCTAGGCTTAGCCCCCTAGGCTCCACACACTTAGCCTCCTCCCTACCCAACCTTTTGAAGCTTAGTCCCCATCACTCTTTTCTTCGTGGTCGTCCGCATTAATAACTATGTTTATATTTTATTAATGGATCTCATGATAATTACATATACAAAATCATGCTCCTGACCTTTAACACCTAGGCTCTCCAGTCTAGTAAACACATAAGCCCACCAACTTATCAACACTTAGGCTCACTAGCCTACAAACATGTTTACAATTTATAAATACAATTAGTCATTCTCAGATATTACACTTGTAAGGGCTCATCTTATGCATTGACATATGTCACACCTCTTCACATATTCTTTGGTATATCTCAAGAGTGTGGGCCAATAATACCACTGGTGGACTACCTTGTATCCAGTCCTTTTATCTACAAAGTGTCCCCCACAAGTTTCATCATGGAATTCTTTGAGGATGTCATAGACCTCATATTCATTAACACAGCGTCGAATAACAATATCCATATCCAACCTTGTGCAGAAAAGAGTGGACATGAACCCATAGGTACATGACACTATGTTTGATGACCTTCTGGCATTCCCTTGGTCAAAATTGTTGTGGAATGTTTCATGTAGCTAGATAGTTAGAAATATCTACAAACCACAGTGAGTTAGTAGACACTGCAAAAGGTGTTCATCTGGAAAACAATATTCTACTAGAGGTTCATTTTCATTATATGTTAAATTTCTAGAAAGAAAGTCAACAACCTGATTATGTTTCAAGGATCGGAAGATGGCAATATTAATTCTTGTAATAAAATCGACTATTAAGTGGACTCATGCTATTGGTGATTGTCTGCTCATTAAATACTTAATAACGACATGATCAATATGTAAAATTACCATATATCCTGTAATGTAGTGCCTAAACTTGAAATATTGCACGAATAACAAGAAACTCTTTTTAGTTACCATATAGTTCAATTATGTAGGCAAGAGATTCTTATCGACATAGTAAATTGCATATGGTCCCTTTCCTTATAAGTAGTTTCCCTAGAAAAACTCCAATGCCATTGTTTGATGTGTTAGTGGAAATATGAACCAGAGGGACCATTTGCCCCTAAAACAAGATCCTCGACACTTTGATTTTCGCCTATTAGCGCATGTTGGGATGTCCCTGCCTATACAAACCAATATCTTTGTTGGTAAAGCAAATAATGGATCTACTCAATTTGTGTGAAAAAATTAATGGAATCAACGGTAATACCAAAGATATCCCAAGAGACTTTGTACTCACAAGTTGGAAAGTTGGAAAGCTTAATATTTACATGCATTTTTGCTAGATCTACTGATACCTTTTTCTTGAGGTGTGGTGTCCTTAGTACAATGTTGTCACATCAAACATTTCTAATTTTTGAAGGAAACATTTGATTCTTTACACTTTATCAACGTTTTCTCTAGGTTTACCAATCCCTCATCGAATTAATCCCTATATGTCGTAAAATCGTCCATATATGTTTCCACACAATCATGAATCAGATCATGTATCATACTAATAACCGCTGAAATGTAGCAGTATGCTGCATAAGCCTAATGGTAGAATTATAATAGTAAAACAACTCAATGAAAGGTGAACATTTTTGTCTTTATCTGGTACAATTTGGATCTAGTTATACCCACTAAATCAAGCCAAGGAAAGACAGTATTATTTCATTCAACGTATCCAAGACCTAATAATGAATGAATGTGAAATGGTCTCTTTGTGTGTTTTTTTTTCTATATTTTTTTTTTTTTTTTTTTTTTTTTTTTTTTCTTTGGTATTATGACTAGAGGGGAGACCCATTGGATATCATAAATTGGGTAGATGAAGTTGATTGTGAGCAATTTCTATAGATCCTCTTTGACTATGTCTTTCATAGCCAGGTTCATCTGGCGTTGAGGTTGACGAATGGGTCTAGATCCTTCCTTAATATATATGATGACAAGGTCGATGATTCCCTTTCATGTTAGAGTAGTCCCAGGTGAAGGCATCATTGTTATTTTGCATCACTTTAACCAATCACTTTTTTTGTTCTAGTCCCGTTAATTTCAAGGTTTTTCCCCGATGATTTCTATGGTCATTTATATAAGGGATCCTTGTTCTTTCTCTGTTTTGTATTCATTTTCTATGGGAGAGATGCTTGTTAAGGATAGAGAATCTTGTATATCTGGTTGCATCACATGCTAAAGAATATGTGTGTTTTATGAGGAAGAGGAAGCTATAAAATCATTGATTTCATCATCCTATGCTTTATCTCTTATGGCTAAGTATTGATATATGGAGAGGAATTGACGGGCTTCTCCTTCTTCCTCACTATCTTCTCCATCAACCCAAAGTGGCATCTCTAGGTCAATGCTAGGTCTAAGGAGGATAGAGGGTTAATTGTTTTGTGTATTTCCCGTGGGAGATGGTCACATTTTCTGACCTACAACCAATGTAATGTAAGTGTCTACAATGGCCATCCAAGGCCTTCCTGATATTAGAGGATACCTTCCTGAGATATTTTCGTCAGAGGGACCGTGAATTCAATGGGATATTCCCATGATTCTATTGATATCACTACATCTTCCAAGATTACCTCTGGTTTAATGGTTGACCTATCAGATAGTCGATTATGGTCAGCTTTCCCTAAGGCCTGTAAGTCCAAAGGCATGGTATTGTGTGTCATAACTTTGATGGAAGCCCCAATGTCAATTAATGTGTTACTGATAAGTGTATTGTTTATCTTCACATTAACTAATGAATTACCCGGATCTAAGTGTTTAGCTGTGAGAACTCCCCCCATAATTAAGTCTGACAACTTACCCATGACATGTATGGTTTGGGGATCCTTTCATTTTCTACTAGGTTTCCTCAAGAAAAGTTTCCATATTGCTTTTGAGTATATTGGTACATCCTTGATGGCTTGAACCAGAGGTATTTTAACACATTTTTAGCTCTATTGGGAAGTCAAACTCAGGCTTCGTAAAAGGTCTCGCTAGGTGCAACATTTCTTGATAGGGTGGGTTTTAAAGTTCAGGTGGAAATTATTAGATTTGAAAGGTTCTCGATATTGTTTTGGTTCCAATTATTCATTTCATACATCCTCACTCAAATCTTAAATACTAATACAAGGTTGGTTCTTGGTAAGTGTCTTCTCAGATCAAAAATGGATATTATTGCAATCTAGGGAAGAGATGGAATAGGTAGGTAGGAAAAGTCCAACAACATGACATAGTTTTGTCCTAGCCTTCAGAGTTGGGGGGTTAGGAATGGGGTGTTCAGGTAGTTTTGGTCTAGGAGGGGTGGATGTGGATGCATGCATCTAGGGAGGAGGAAGGAGTTGCACGTGTGGTTGTGTCATATGTTGTTGAGGCCCCCTTTAGTGGGATTTATCCATCCTTGTTTCCATAACTGTTTTGAATGAGGAGGAGCCACCCATTATTGTGTTAGCATACCCCATGGTTGAGAAGCATATTTCATGGAAGGTTAGTCCAATATGAATTGAAATATTGATATTGATCTTGGATCATACCTTAAGGTCTAGGCTTCCAAGGTCACTTTTGAGAGACAAAGAACAATTTCTCTAGTTCCTCAACATTTTGATAGATATCCTTAGTCCGTGGTGATGACGGGGCCAGAGTAGGATGGTCCTCAGTACATATTCCACACACCTTGATCTTATCCAATGTACATTCTTTCCATGGGTACTTTGTCCCACACTTTGGGAAAAATATAGCCAAATCTCTCTTTGTCTCTTCTTTCTATCTCCTTTGTCTACAATGTAATCCATCTAGAGCTCAAGGAACTATATATCGACCAAGTTCTAAGATAGTATCATATTCCATTTGAGAAACCTCTCCTCCACCCATTCGGTTGAGAATTTATATGTGGTCATCTCATACTCCTCTCAGAGACAAGACACATCGTGTCTCAATAGCTAAATATGTTTTCCTTGCCCTTTGTAGGTTATAGTTGAATTGTTCAATGTAATTTTCAAGGCTCTCATTTTCATGTTGCACCATCATGAAGACTTCCTCCCTTCTTTCCTTATTTTTGCAGTAGTCTTGGTATTTTTCTAGAAATTTCTTTGTCATCTGGNATTCTTTAATTCTTCTAACGTGTTCCCCATTTCTTCCCTCATAACTCCACCTCCTACAATTTTTCTAGTTCTTGCCAGTGTATACCTTGATCCTCTGCTTTTTGTCTATGTACGTCTGGAATATACGACCAAGTTCTAAGATAATATCATATTCCATTTGAGAAACCTCTCCTCCACCCATTCGGTTGAGAATTTATATGTGGTCATCTCATACTCCTCTCAGAGACAAGACACATCGTGTCTCAATAGCTAAATATGTTTTCCTTTCCCTTTGTAGGTTATAGTTGAATTGTTCAATGTAATTTTCAAGGCTCTCATTTTCATGTTGCACCATCATGAAGACTTCCTCCCTTCTTTCCTTATTTTTGCAGTAGTCTTGGTATTTTTCTAGAAATTTCTTTGTCATCTGGTCCCATGTGCAGATGTTATCCCTGCCAAGACCCATGAACCAAAGTAGTGCATCATCCTTGAGTGTGGTAGGGAAAAGTTTCAATTTCTGGGCATCTGATACATTGTCATAGATTTTGTAAAGTATGTCAAACTAGAAGAGGAAGGTGTCAGGATCTTCATTAGATAATCCATGAAAAATTGGAAAGAATGAATGAGGGATGTTATTCATTTTAGTCTCTTCATTCGAACCTCTGATCAGGAATCCGGAAGCAGAGGTTTCTTTCTTGACAATTTCATGTGCCATTTCTCTTTGTGGAATGTCTTTTGTCTCTACAGGTGCTTCAAGAAAGATGAATTCTCTGGAGTGGTATAGTTTACTGATCTAACCTTAGGAAACTATAAATTATGTGTGCATAGATCCTTGTACAATATCATATTCTTGAGGGGAGGTCTCGTGATTCTTTTTGGAAAGAAAACATGTTGTAGGTGATATGTAGTTTGGTTGATTTCTTTGATTTCCTTGTAGATATTGACTTGCACTACTAGTCTTTTGGGGTTTTTTGGATGAACTAATAAATCTACCTTACTGATCTCTAACTTTGTGCACATAAAAGGTTAGAAAATCATTATATGAATTGTTAAAAATAAATCATAGCACTCAATCTACTGAAATGAAAATCCCCACAATTATTGCAACAAAAACTATTACTTTTTATAGTTTCTTGGAAACAATGCCATAAATGACAAAAATTTCAATTACTTTCTAATTAACTTAGTGAGAAACTGAAGAGTTGTGCATTTAATTATCAATCAAGGGTCATATCTTACTTATGAACTATCATGCAACTTCTATGAAAGTGTAGTGTTGTAATCACTAAGGAGTTATAGTACTTGCATAAATCAAATCAACGTCAAGTTGCATCTTAAGTTTGCAAGACTCACGGCATAAGGAAATTAAACATTAACCACTCCTGAAATGCAATTGATTGTTCTATAGGACCCAAAATTGCAGCATGTTAAGAAACCAAAAAACTATAGAATTAAATGAATATAATTAAAATGATAAGTCCTACTCTTAATGTTACAGGAAGTACCTGACTAAGGAGGGGCCTACCCCCTTAGTCAAGGCACTAGGCTACGAAATCAAAATAGCTCAAGTACTCAACATGCCATCACATGAACAGGAGAAGAAAATGAATTATATTGCAGAATTATGAAATTTACAATAATAGTTGAATTCTATCGCCATAATGATTCCCCCCAAGCTCTAGGGAAGTTGGGGTTCTTATACAATATAATTGATGTCTAAAATAACATAAAGGGATTGATGGACAACCATGAGAATTAAGTTGTTCGTTCATTTACATTAATATTTCCAAAATTTAGTAAAGATCGAGAATGTGCTAACTTGGATTAGATGAGTGATAGTGGGTGAGAAAACTAACTTCTCTTTTGGTTGTCCACTTGCCTCTTGTCACCTTCCTATGTGAGGAACATTACTTGACTGTCGGTTGTAATGTTGACTGTTGTGCTAGTGGAATTTTTACTTGGAGTTGTAGTAACGATATCGTACTCGGAGTTGCAACAACAATATCATACTTATATTTGCAACAGTTGTATTTTGGTCAAAGTCACAACAACATAGAGGAATTGTAGCCATTGTAAGGAGTTGCAACTACTGTAAGGAGCTACAACTATTATAGGGAAACCACTGTAATTCCTTTTGTATAGAAGTGTTAGTGCATGAAAGTAACAAGTTCCTTAAGAAATATGTAAGAATATCATAAAAATGACATATGGGGAAAGATTCATACCTTGGTGAAAAGTGAGACAAAACTGGATAAGGAAGGTATCAAAAAGGGAATGATCAATGGAAAATGGTAAGGAAAAAGGTACTATACAGGTGCTGGAAGTATGCCAATTTAGGCACCTGTCACTATTTTAGACACCTAATCTCTTTTCCAACACGAAACTCATCCGAATAAGATGTCTTGCCATGGCTAGCATGGGTGTTCTCTTTCCCAACATCCAACTCCCTTCTTGCTGCCCAAAATAAGCCTGTAAAAATTGTCTACCATACCCATTCAAATTTCCTTCTTTTTCCCTGCTTTCTCAATTCTCACTCCTCCCCAAAATAATTTTCTTGACTCTCACACTTCCCCCATGCTTTCTTGTACTCATATCATGCTCTCATTATCTCTATGAAGTGATCTCACACACCAACCCTCTTACATGAATTAAATGTTTGAGTGCCTAATAAGTCAAAGGGAGGATTGTATGTTAATGCCACATTAACTTACGGAAATGACATGGGTTTCCCTTGGATCCCCCTTTAGCCCCCTCACTTGTGGAATCATATCCCCTCATCGTTACCATCCCTCTCGTATCACAACCAATGATTATTGTTTTTATTAATTATTTCAATGTGCATAATACATAGTTTGACCCTCAACCATATTAATCAATATGGGCTCTTCACCCTAAACATAACGACTCACCATCCTAAATCACATTTAGTCAATTACATTATAATTTGTGGGGATTAAAACTGGAGATGTTACACCACCTATATCCACTTCATGTTTATTGTAACTTTCTCCATTTTATAAAGCATTGTTTTACATACTCGTTTCAATGCCCTCATTACTATGTAAACACAAATTCTACCAATAACATAAACACTTTGGTATATTAGACACTTTTTTAGTCCTAGTGTGACGGTGTCAGTTTCATTTATCCCATGAAGCAATGTCATTGGATTTGTCATATAGATACATTGACTACTCCACTAGTTAGTCCTAATTGTGGTTTCCTATAATTTGACCAAGTTCATTTATTTGTAAGAGCACTAGTCTCAATACTATAACCTTTCTTCTAGTTTATAATGTTTCTTCATTATGAATAAATTTGTATTTCTTCTTATCTTTATGAAACTACAAATTTGATAATCTTATTACAATGCAATGTTTTTTTTACAATTTTTATTGTGTACTTATTCTCTATAAAATTTATTTGATTGTTCTTTCGATTTTTTATGAACTTTTTTTTCTAAGATAAGTTTGATTGCATATGATACAATCGTAGATGTTATATCTTGTATTTTTATTTGGGAATGTTATATACTCTCTCGATTTGGGGAGAGGTCACGGGTTCGAGCCTTATGTCCCTGGGATTGCGGTTTAGCACTACATATCATCCACGATGTGGGGAAATATCTAGTGGGTTTCCCACGACATTTACTGTTGAAAAAAAAAATGTTATTCAACAATTGTTTCAAATGTGTGTGTGTTTTTTTTTCTTTTCTTATTTTGTTCAAATCTTTATTATTTATATCATTTGATGTTGGAAGATTTTGCACATCCTTGTTTTCTTCTTGTTTGCACTTTCAGATTTACGTCTCTATTATCTACTTTAATATTAATTATGCATTTTTCTTCTTGTGTTACATACTTGTTTATGATAATACTTTCCGGTGGATGTCACTATTAACATGGTTTTTTGTTTTTCTTTATTCTAATGTTTTTAGTATTGTATTTTCTTTCTTTAAGTTTTTTCTTTCTAGTTATTTCTAGATTTATGTTTGGTTTTGGAAACACATCTTTTATAACTTTTTAGTTGATGTAATGATTAACATTGTTTATTATTTTTATTAATTATCTTTGTATTGAATTTCATTGTTTATTTTCATGTATTCGACTTGTTAGTATGGAATATGGTTGTTTTTGTTGTTGTTAAAGAAACTTGTTTATGATAAAACTTCTCACTTCATGTAATGATGAATATGGTTTCATGTTTCTTGTTTTTAATAGTACCTTTTACTTAATGTTGACCTCTTTTTTTTCTTTAATGTGTATTAGTTACCTTGAAAAAGAGTTATGGTTTCATGTTAATACTTGTTCTTATTTTTTCTAATTGTTAGTGAAAATGGGTGTCATTCTTTTGATATTGAATAATGTGAACACAATTTGGTTCTTTGCTTGGCAAATATAATTTAGCTAAAATGGTTGTGGTATTGACAAACCGTATGTTTATATCTATATTGAAGATGTAGCATAGTCACTCATAAACAAAAAGACATTCATTTGTATTTCATTTTTCAAATGACAGTGTTAATTGCACTTTTTTTCCACTATCCGAGGAAAACCCACCTAGCTCTTCCCCTTATTTTGAGGATGGTACCTAGGGTAAAACATATTATGTAAACCTTTGAAGCTTTGTCAAACAATATGCTCATTAAGAGATCAACATGTCACTCACTGGAATTGAACTTGAGTAGAAAGGATAACACTACTCTCAATTGCCTAGGCTAAACCCAATTGACACAAACACACTATTTTACAAACTCTTTTCATTGTATAATTTGTCATATATTTTTATATGCATTTCAATACAAAAGAATCATTATGCATTCGGCAATTGTGTGTTGT
>SNQJ01S0215950.1:0-15524 GCA_010110895.2 Picea sitchensis | reverse complement strand
ATAGTGTTCTAAAATACATACCCTAAGGAATCATCGATGAAGGGTGGGATCCTAGACATGGTATATTCCATTTAACTGAGACATGAACAGTTGAGCATCTAAATAAACCCATAGGTGAGAAATACCACATGATAAGGCATCACACAGTAATTCTATTATGGCACTGTACGCAACAACATTATTGGTTGCTTCACCCAGACATATACCTCCATAAGACATCAAATGGCCAAAGGGAATGAATATCACCCAAGCTGTAGAAGAAAGCCTCTGAGTGTGTCAACTAGCACCGTCTACGAACCCAACATAGACCTCAGATTCACTTAACATCTTCCACAGTGAAAAGAAACACAATAAACTACACGTCCATAGAGAAAAAAGACAAATATATATAAATAAATCTATACATTATATACAAGAAGTCGCGCCCAGGTGACTAATCTAAGCATAATACCTCTTAAGGTAGAGCCCATTTCTAGGATACGATTAAGCGTTACCCTCGAAATCAACTAGTTGATAGGCACCCTTTTCTAAAAATTTCTTAACAATGAACAGTCTGAACCACATGGGTTTGAATTTTCCTTCCCCCAAGGGATATATATCTTGTTCATAGACCAGGACAATATCACCTTTGGAGAAAAATCAAGGGCAGAAGGATTGATCATACTAACACTTGACATGTTGTTTGTGAGCCTTTTTGGAAAAGGTTGCATCTCAACGCTACTCATCGAGATGCTCGAGATATAGAAGATGCTCTTCAAGTGGAGTAGTGTTGGGTAGTAGTTCCACTGCCAACTTAAGATAAGGGATTTGGAACTCTATGGGAAAGACTGTCTCCGACCTGTAAATGAGTTGGAAAAGAGAAAAAACAGTATCAGTCTTGACTGAGGTTCGATAATCCCAAAGTTTCAAGTACAACATAAAATGCCAATTCGACTTAGTCGAATTGATCGTCCATTGAAGAATAGTCTTGAGAGACTTATTAAAAACCTCCACTTGACCATTCTCCTGTGGATAGTAGTGTGACGAATGTTCTTTCTTAAACCCTAGTTTTGATGTTAACTCAGACATCATCTTGTTTTGGAAGTGTCTTCCATGGTCTGTGACAATCTCCTTTGGAATACCGAACCTGGCTACAATTTGGTTGAAAACAAAAAGTGCAGTTATTTCTCCGTCATTATTGAATGTCAGCATGGCCTCGACCCACTTAGTGAAATAAAATACCACCACGATGATATAACAATGCCCCCTAGATGAATTCGGGTGGCATGTAGTAAAATCAATCCCCCATTTTGTGAAGGGACCAACATCAATAACTGGAAACATGGGAGCAGGGTTTTCCTTAATCTTTCGAAAGAAGATCTGGCATGAGTGACAATTCTTAACTTCCTCTACATAATATTTGATCAACGAGGGCCAAAAGTATCTGGAGCGAAGAATTTTCTAGGTTGTTTCCAACCCAGACAAGTGAACACCACATGCTCCAATGTGGCATTCATTCAACACAATCTCTTCCTCTTCGTGAGTGAGACAACGATGGAGAATGAAATCCACTCCTAAATGATATAAAGTATCATCGATGATAATATTGTTCTGCGCTTGATGGCATATTCGCCAACACTCATCGCATGAAACAGAACAAGGTCACTTCAAATTCTAAAGATACACAAGTATATCTCCATACCAAGGGTCTGAAGATGCAATAAGGAAAAAATCCCCATTGATTAGTGACTCTTCAAGAAAATTGTTACCACTTTCGACCAGAAGTTCTAAAATTAGTTCAACAAAGACCAAGGACTTTTTATATTTTGTCGAAACAAAATCCAAGTCAAATTCTTGCAAAATGACTATCCATCGAATTATTTTCCTGCCGATGATTTGTCTTGTCAATATATATTGAAACGAGTTCACGAAAACTACAACGGTCGTCTTGCAAAGTAAGATGTAATGACAGAACTGTTGGACAGCATGAACAGATGCCAAAGCAAGTTTCTCAACATGTGTGTAGTTGCATTCCGATCCTACCAAGCCTTGGATAAGTTGGTATATAACATGTTCTTCGAGTGCGTCATCCTCTTGGACCAATACCATGGCAATAGTAGTCTCTGCAACAACCAAATACAACAAGAAATCCTTTCCATAATTTGGAGGAATGAGCAGAGGGGTAGACATCAAAGCACATTTCAATGCTTCAAAATAGCACTAAGATTCTTCATCCCAACATAATGGGACCCCTTTCTTCAAGAGACACATAAACCCTTCAGTAATCTCGACATAGTTGGCAACAAAACACTGAAGAAATTTGGATTTCCCCTATAGAATTTGAAGTTGGGGGACTGTGCGTGGGGGAGGAAATTGAACTATTGCCTCAACCTTTAGAGGATTGACCATGATCCCTTTAGTTGACATGATAAAACCTACCAAACAACCGGATGTTACACAAAAACTACACTTTTTCGGATTAAGGCAAATCTGATAGAAGTGACACCTCTCAAAGATATGGAAGAGTCATAAGTGGAAGGGATGATTGGATCTCTTACGAGAACATGATTGTTATGATCCAGAATGCTCAAAATATCATAAAATCATAGTCTAATATAAATAAATTACACAATGACTCCTTAAAGAATGGGGGAACCCCCTCCAAATAATAAATACCTTTCATACTTCCCAATTCCACCTCAGAGCTAATGAATACATGATATCTTATATATAGCTATTCCACACTTGCACATGAGACCCCCTTATAGCCAAGCCAACCCTATTACATATGTATTTATACATTATATGTACATTTAGGCTCATATATGCCCCAGGGGTCATATCATATACATTTAGCCATATATATATGCCCTTGGGGTCATAACATAGTACCCTCCTTCAAAAAGTTTGTCCTCAAAGCTTTGCAATAAAAGGCTTCACATGTGATGAAACCAAGTAATATGATTTTCCTATGTTCTTACTTTATTCATTCCATTGTTGATAATCTATCCATCAAAATCAATTATTTTTAGGTCTTAATCCTTGGTGTCTAGTTGTTGAATAAATTTATTTCCTTTGATTCCATGTATTTTGTTGAAGCTTCTCCAATTTGCTTAATTAAATTTGTTGGTCTACGATAATATCTTGTTGAAGAGTATTTTGGTGATTCCTTGTTCCATAAATATTGACAAGTATTTCATATTCTTCCTTCATAATGCGCCTTGAGATAATACCATCATATTTGGCATGTACATCCTCTAAATGGAGTTCAAGTTCATATAGTAGGTCATGTGAGGATGTAATCCCATCTAAAAAAAATTGATGTCCTTCTTCAATTATAACTTGTATTTTGGTAGATTATTCATCCAAGATCCTTCTTTCTTCTTAATTTTGACAATTCTTCTTTTCTTCTTTCAATCTCTTGACCTCATCCAAGATTTTTTTATTATGGTTTCATCTACATGTAAGCTTCATGTTTCTTTTTCAAATCTTCCCTTGACTCATCATTTCCCACTTTGATTTAATATTATTTTTCTTTATTTAAGTTCTTAGCCTCCTTAATGAATCACTCATTAAGCAGTTTCATATAGACATCCTCATCCTTCTTCTTGATCTCTTCCTTTTATTCTTTAATTCATCTTGAATTATACAATTCCTCCATTTTTTTCCCTAATCCAATTATATGAGAATAGTTTCAAGTCTTCCCATGTCTTGTAGTTCCATCTAGTATTTTGATCAACATTCATCCACCACTTCCAAGATTAATAAAAAAAGTAATTTATTTCCTTCAAAGATTCATATTATATTCTTTACCAACCTCGACCATTACATGGGATTGATTTCATCTTTATCTTCATCTCATGTAAATTTAAATTATTTGGTGATTCTTAATTGAGGTCTAATCCCAACCCTCAAATAAAAACCTCTATATATTAAGGATAAACATCTCAAATAGTTTTAATACTTTTTTCAATATTCTCTTCTATGTGTTTTCTTTTTCAATGGTTTTTGAATCGGCTCAATCAAACATTCCAATCCAAAGTTATGATAGTTTAAGTGAACATACATTTGAAAACCCAAGTTTGGAGTTTGTCCTCCTGGCCGACATTAATTATGATTTATATATAAAATTTAGTCTCTTATTAGTCTAAAATTGAGACTTGTAATACTCTGAAATTTCTTCTCTAAAATTCCATAATTCTGACCAAAATTTGATGTTCCAATTGGAAGTTATGGTAACTTCCCACCTTGTTGATTTTTGGCCTTTCGAGGAGAGCATGAAGTGTATAAGAGAACAATATCGATATTTGATTCTGAAACTTGCACCGAAAATATTAGGCTGTCCATTATCAATGCAACTAGTCTCACTTAATTTGGATACTCTTTGAAGAATATATCATTATTTTCCCATAACACATGTTAAGACTAGTTAATATGACTAGTCAAATACCCTATCTTACATAGGGTGTATCTAAGAAAGTATGATCAAAGATGAAATTTTTATCTCAGATACCATGATAATTTATATGAATATCCTCAAGTTTAGAATTACGAAACATCACATAAAAAAAATTTATAGAAAATTTTTTGTGATGAATAAATTAAGGATGATTCCACGGCCTATCTTAGACATGATATATCTCTGTGATTACAAGGAATCAAAGAGATGAAATTTGAACCCACATACCTTGATCCAAGTGATTCTAATATTATTCAAAGGGTTCCTTTTGAAACATGGTATAAAAAAATTTATCAAAAATTCAAAAAATACGAGATCTGTGTGAAATCCAAGACCTTGAGCTCGGTACAAAATATCAATATAATGGTACACACCATGTACAAAATGTCAATGGATAAAAATCAAAGATAAGATAATTTACACAATAAATTTTTAAATAATAGGGGAACCCCCCCAAATAACCAAATACCATCCATACTTCACAATTTACTGTCAATAATGGATACATGATCTCTTATATATATCTATTCACACTTACACAAATGGGGCCTTATCACTAGGTCGACCCTATTACATATGTATTTACACATTACATGTACATTTAGGCCCATATATTCCTTGCCTTGGGGTCACATCATATATTTAGCCATATATACTTAGGTGGGTCATAACAATGATGCTAGATCATCAATAAATGTCTTGACTGTGTGTTTGAGGTCATGGAAGGCAAAAAACATGGCCCATGGAAAGAAAGTGAAGCAAGTTCATAAGGCCAAAGTGCATTTTTATATGTGAATGTACCCAATTGATATAAAGCGTTGTTTTATGTTAGTCCTTGAGCTTGACACGAATCTGGTTTTACCGGAAAAACCCGTCCATAAAATAAAAGACCTCACAACAGCACATTCATCAATGATCTACTCAATGAATGGGGTTGGAAAATTATCTTTCAAACAAGCTTTGTTTAGATCATGAAATTCCATACACACACGGATCATACCTTGATTTTTGTTGGCGAGAACCCGAGGTTGACACCCATTTTGTCAATTGCATTGGATAGATAAAACCAGCCTTGATGAGTTTCTCTACCTAAGCCTTGATCGTCACTGCCTTGCAAAGTTGGATAGGCGAAGCCCCATTCGAGAGAGGATAGGATTAACATCGGGGTAAGTTTTGATCCTAGGTGTTCAGCTATGTGGGTCAATGTTTGGTGTCTCCTCATAAGACCAGGAAAAGACATTGTGAAACTTTTTAAATAATTCAAAATAGGTTTGGAATCTCTTTGGGGGACAATCTCCTCCGGCCGAAGATGTTTCCACAATGTCGGGGTTCTAGAGATGTCGATAGGAATCGTTTCAGCTATACTTTCCATGTTTCCCTCGACATAGATTCTATGTGTGGCCAAAGGCTTAACAAAAAAATGGGCATCTCCATTCACGATCGTAGTGAACTCTCCCACCACCTCTACTCTCCCTCCTTCGGGTAAGAAATAAGAAATGTGGTGAAGATCATCCCAAGTTCTATCCATCCCAGTCATTTCCTCCAAAATATCTTCGTCAGAGGAGGGCAAGATTCGTCCTAAAGGATCGTTTGTGGCAAGAGATTCTTGAGCTAAAATGAGTTTCAAAGAACATGATCTAGCTCTTGTGGGGGAGCTAGATCAGGGTCGGTCGAGGCTTTCTATACAATATTGTATGCAACCTCAGTAGCGGATAAGGGCATAGTCATTCCACAGTTCCCTACCCCTTCCATCAAAGCCTATGGGGAAGGTAAATTACATGGGTCATTAAAGTAACTTGTTCTAAAAGAAGTGACTTTAAATATCACAACCTTCGGTTGTTCGGGGACAACCGAAATAAACAGCTTATCATTGGAAAGCGATGGATAATCAAAAGTCCCCATTAAATGGAAACAATGGAACCTAAGTTGTGATTTTTACCCCTAGTTGGGTTGTCAATCATCAGGATCGTTGATGCCCCAAATGAAGGGGAAGGATGGAACAAGGTTAATTGATCAGCGATTATGATCCGACCTTCATGAGGAAAACATAAGACCAAAATGGTTGATACAACCACCATTGTCATGAGTGTAAGGTCAACTCTGCTAACAAAATATTGTGATCAAGGTGCATGGAAGCTACTTCTACCTCGGCCCTTTATGGTTTCCATCCAACTGCATGAGGAAGGAGGGAATTATGACATGTGGTCTAAAATATCAACCATCAAAAGTGGCTATCGATGTGGGTGACAGAGACAACTCAAGTTGGACAATGGCCTTCCAAAATGACAGGCGACATCCACCTGAGTCGAGGCTTCATCATCAGCTCCTTAGGTACAAAAAAAATTATTGTCGAAACAATTTCATGGCATCACATACTACTATATGGCGGCGTGATGTGGTGAGGTAGACAAGGTTTATAATCTGTAGGGTCAAAAACAATCATTCTCAAGTTAGTAGTCTAGACCACTCCCAAGGAAGAAAACAATGCTTTCCTCTGTGAGGAGAATCTAGAGGGACTTCCAAAGCGGACATTGCACAAGGAGTTTGTGTCGGATCCTCTACAATGGAGTAATTCTAAGAAACCCAACCCATTTGGGTTATGGGAATCCTTCTTAAACGCACCCTAGGGATGTGAGTCATAGTTTCTCCCACAATCTCTCAATTTGAAGACGAGGTAGCGGTTTGGAAGCTTCTTTTCTTTTCTCAACAAAAATTCACGGCATTATGTAATTATGAGCCCTAGTCTATAGATGAGCATCAGATCTCATCATATAAACACTTGTGGATCCATTATTAGTATTAGGTGCGGCGGCTCCTTGATTTTCCCCAGGCGCATTCATGGATAAGGAAGATTGATCCATATTTTTCCCTTGTGGAAAATGGTTGGTTAATATGGAAGGATGTTGTTGTGCCAATAGCTTTTTGGATTCCTCTCTATCAAGATGAGGGAATTGGTGATTCAAGTGGTCATCCTTGCAAATATTACATGGAAACTTCACATTCCTCTTTTTATCTTTTTCCCTCGCCAGCATTATAACCTTCTTATCCCCCATACTTATTTTTTTAGATTTTCTCTTTCCTCGAATTATTTAGTTTACCCTTGGGGTCGTTGGTACATTGTGTACATAACATTTGGGTTGCGAGGAAGTTGAATTTAGGGTTTGGTTGGCCACATTTTGTTAGTCGATAATTGTTGTTGTAACTGAGTTAGTCAAATGATGCATTGGGCTTGCTATGGCCATTGAGTCTACTATACCATCGATGCAAGGCCAATAATTATGTTTGGTCTTGTCTAAATTTGATTGTGGTGCATCAGGCAGATCTAGTACATCATATCAGATTTGAAATTAAAATCAACTCTAGTTGTTGGGCTCTCATGATAGCCTCTTCTTCAAAAAACTCATATATGTGATGTCTTTGGATACACAAGGCACAAAGGAATTTAGGAAACACTCAAGAAAAAAATGTGGGAGAGACCTTAACTTTGATCAATCTCTTTCATGATACCATTCTAGGATGTGATGCGAGATATGGATGGTTTTTGTTTTCTCGAATTTGTCCAACAACTCGGTGATGGCATCGTATGCTACTGGTAACTATAAATGGTTTAAGAAAACCATTTCCAGGTTGTTAAAGTAATAATACTTCGAGTTATCGATCTCAATATACCATTTTACAACACCCCTATAAGAGTGTGTTGAAGCAAATCTGCAATTGAACAAAGTTATCCTTTAACTAGTTGGATGGGCACCATAAATGAAATTTTGTAACATGATCACCTAGATCTTCATGGGATTTCCTTAAAACTTAGTGATGTCCGAGGGAAACTTAGTGGGCATGGGGCCAGCCTTGAGGATGATGATAGATCAAGTTGTTCAATAGCCTTGAAAATTATGGAAAATGCAAAGTTTCGAGGAAAGGTAGTCTAGGTTTTGGTGGATTCAAAGGAAAATAAGGGCTTGGATTTTGGTGACACCAGGTTGCTAGGAAAATTTGGCCAGGGTTTTGGTGGGAACCATAGTGGCCTTGGCCAGTAAAAGGAGTTTTTGATTGATTTTGCATCATCGAATGATTCCCATAGTTGGATGACATAAATTTTGTAGGGATTTCTCCCTATGTAGTTTTCCAAGGACCTTGGTTGGGGAATCCCCCACCCGACCCTCCTAATCGGCATCCCTTGAAAATGAAAGGCCACCTTTAAGTTTCAAAGACTAACTTGTGAGGAGTAAACTCCTATCATCACTCTCTGTGAAGGAATGAAGCCTTGCATAGGGTTTGGTTGACCAAAGACAGGGTTTCTCCCTACTGAGAAATAAGACGATGAGAAATAATTATTTCCAAACGCACCAAACAAATAAAAGTTCATAGAACCTACCAGATTCATATAGGATTGAGGGTTGCATGACTCCCCTGATGAAAAAACTAGAGCTAATGTTCATCCCGATTGGTTGTTGGAAAGTGCCTCCGAGCCGAAGGAAGGCGGAGGATATTTCACTATAAGGGATAGCGTTAAATGGGTAAGTGTCCATGAAAGATCCTTGTAAGGGAGAATTAGAGCTCCACAACCCTGGACCAGTCGTAGGTAGAAGTGGTTTAAGATTGATAGGGTTGATTCTGTCATCCCATACAAAGGGGGAGTGCGGACATGTGTTGAATGGGAATGGTGATTACATAGTTGTTGGGGGATTGTTACCCCTTTGCAGGATTCACAGTTTGTTTGGACCCAACCATAGTCCTTATAGGTGATGGGGAGGGCATGGCTCCCACGACAACCGAGATAGATATAAGGGACTCTGGATGAGTAGCACTAGTTTCTTCCATCCAGCTTGTTTAAAAAAGTAATCCGAGGTGAATTCACCTCGGGAGGGACTATCTGAATAAGAATCATTGATGAGAAAATAGTGATCGGAGGGCTTGTAGGCCTGAACCCTTTAGCTTTCAAGGAATAAACGGTGGACTCCTCTGGTGCAGGAAACTCTTCTCTGATTTAGCTGCCGGTGCCGGTTTCTTGGCTGGTAGAAGCTTCAATGCAGAACCCTCTTGATCCCATGCACTCAGCGATGGCCGAGGAGGTGGCTCCAAAATGTCCATGGGCGGGCAAGCCTCACATAAAATGTGAGCTAGTGATCTTCCACCTTGTGAAATAGTCAAGTGAAACTCTAAGGTTAAGCTAGCATGGTGCTAATACCCGTGATGGTCCTTCTGAAATCCCACCTTAGGACATTCTCATGGCATTTTCTTATTTATTTGTAAGGATGCATAAGACAAATTAATGACATGCACTTGTTAATATCAGCAGAATGCATGTTCTAAAGATTAGGAGTTAGTAAATATTACAGTGGAATACATTCCTTTACCATGAATAATAATAATAAAAATAGAAACAACTTTATATGGCTGACCAACTTGTTACAGACCAAGGACGTTCCATAACCGTGAGCCACCACTACTCCAAATCGATGCCCGGTTTCACCCCAGAGGCGAGGCTATGCATCCCTGAGGTTGAGTGTAGTGGGGTTCCAAACCCGGTCGGCTCTCAAGCTCTCATGCTGCTTACAACAATCCAAGTACCCAACTCTCTTCTACTGAGCCTATGGCGAGAGAATAGACCTCCACCTTCGCCGCTTGAAGTCCCTCGGTAGTCCTTCTCCTTCCTGCTAGGGCTTCGAGCATAGCTATTCCAAAGTCTCAATGTTGGAACTCTTAGGACTAATAGTTGTGAGAAAAATAGAACATGCTAATGCATTTCAGACATGCAAGCCCTAGGTCACGGCTAGATCACCTGCTTGATGGCTACATCCAACTATCTCGTGGCTAGTTCTTCAACAACTATGTTTCCCTTGCCATGCCAAGACACGGATGATGATGGATTAATGGACAATTCATGGGAGTGCATGGGAGTGAGCGAGGGAAAAATGAGTGAGTGAAAGGGAAATCAGTGAAACGAGGTCATTAGTCAACCCCCCATTCAGACCGGAGGTGGGTTTAAGTAACCTCATAGGGAAACAATAACCTGGCCTCCAAAGAAGCTCATGTAATCCCTCCTTTAGACAAAAGGTAATTAAAAATAGGAATAAACACTTGTCCTCAAGCTCCCTCTCTTGTGGAATCATAGCCCCCATATCTAGTCCTTATCCATCCCAACGTCAGCGATGTGTTTATTATTATTAGTAATCAAAAAATTAGATTTCTTGGGCATACTAGCCCTTTGAATAATTGTTTGGGAACTCAGGGCTCTCCTCATTGTAAAGGCATAATTTAAAATGGGGGTTCGAAACACAGGGGTGTTACATCCCCTCCCCTTATTTTGGCACTATCCTTAGTGCATATACAAAATAGAGATCAAAACTCAAATTTATTAGGAGTTGGGTACTCTCTTCCCTACATGGCATGTTCATGCTCCCGGGTGAGTATCTTCAGGACCCATTAGTAGGTCCATGAACTTTACAGTTATATATTTCGGTTGAAACATTTTGACTTTTTTGTCCAATACACTTTTAGTTGAACACGAAAGTCTCCCTCTGTCTCTACAGATGAGATGCCAATCAATAACATGGTTAGGATCATGTACATATCTCTTTAAGTAAAGATACATGAAATACATTATTCACATTCATGGAAGCAACCAATGCAACATGACTAGCATATCTTGGCCCTAATACATCCAATATTTCAAATAGACCATAGAATGGCTGCATCTTTGTACAACTACCCAATTTCAAGTAGCTTTTCTTGGGCTCACTTTCAAAAGTGTATACCCCTACTTTAAATTCTCTAAGCTGTCTTGTTTATGCATAAACTTTATGTCTATCACGAGATGCTAGAATTATGCTTGATCTTAAGCATTTATAACTCTAGAGTCCTCCCGGTTGCAAATGAGGGGTGAGCAGTAACTTATAGAGCAAAATACTTGATTTCTTTTGTGGATCAAGAAAAGGAAAACAAAAGGAAGGGAAAGGACACTATAAGTTGTTGTAAAATCCAATGATGGACCATTTGGGCTATGGAGTCGAAAACACCATGCTCATTAAATGCAATCAATATTCACATGCTCCGGATAAAGTTTTTTTAAATGAAGAAAAAGATAACACAAGAAGAACATCCATAAAGCCCAGTCATCGTATGCATAAATGAATCAAAGGTACTTGAATGTAAACAGTGACTAATAGGAAAGATACATCAAATCCTCGGATGCTCAAGAATCCCCATTAACCAAAGGCAACCATGATCCTCAAGGTTTACAATTCATTCAAGTAAAAAGAAAAATTGGAAAGAAAACAAAATTACAATTTGATAACACGGATATCATGAACCTTCAATCACACGAGAAATGTTTACAAAACAAAATCCCCTCAAGGTTACAAATGATCCTTGAGGGCAAAGTGAGAACACTCTGACTCTCTCATCTCTATTGATCATGAATCCAACCTCCCTACCCTCTTGTACAATGAATATATAGCCATATATTTCCTTGCCAACTCACCCATTCAAACTCCAACTCCTTTCCCAAAACAGAAACAACTACAAACAGAAAATGACATGGTTTAACTAATTTCCTACTTTTCAGATGAAATTAAAATGGGCTTCCAAATGCCACTTGTAATTCCTGGAAACTATAGCAGTTATGTGTAAAATTTGAGAACAATTTTTGTATATAATATTGTTATGAATGAAAACCATCTCATTTTCTATTTTAAATTCATCTCTGTCACGAGGTGCGTAGCAGTTGTCACAAAACATTTCTCAAAAGCGAAATCTGGCCGAAAAATAGGGATCAAAGATTCTTTCGATATCCCAATCTGTGACACCTGTGTGGAAAATGAAAGAGTATAATGTTCATGGGTCTTTTCTTGACAATAAACTCCTTCATATTTTGAAAATTCATCACAGTTCTGGCGGGGAAAGTATCTGGAGGTGTTGGTCAAAAGAAATATCATTTCTTGAGTCTAGAGCCGAGTTTACGCAACACATTTTGTATCACCACTTCTATGTCTAATATATATCCTAACCAACGTATTTTTCAAAGGTGAAAGGTTTTTGTTATTTGTTGTGTGATGAACAAAACCCTCCTCCATTTTCAAAATTCCTTCCCATTTGTTCATAGTCCAAGTTTAAGTTAGTCACTCAAAACTTGCAGAAGCTTCCTTGCAAAATAACTTAGCAAATCTCGGTAGCGTCGACCTATGTAGTTCACTCTCTGTTAAAATTTTGGTCGCTCCTGCCTGTATATCTACATGAAATTTTGTAACGAACCTCTGATTGCATAGTGCACTGGTGTTTTTGGCCCCTCCTCGTGGGCTTTCTACCATAGCTCTGTCAATTCCTTTGAGCGATGAATTGTGTGACTAACTGTTGACATGTGTTGTTGTTGATCTGGTGCTCATAGGCTGGTAGTGTGTGGAGATTGGTCCCTCAGTTGCTATTCTTAACAAAAAACAATTTTACATCCATGTTTCTCAAGACTTGACTTTGGTGGTGCTTTCACAATGGAATTCGCAGCACCATTGTTTCACCAATCTTAGGAGATTTTGGTAGCACTTTCAGTAGTGACTTTCTAGGAATAGATTTGACTAATGTATTATGCCAATTTTGTAGATGAAAATTATTGTGCTAACACTTAGGATCCATGGGGATAGAGACCTCCCACAGTGAGGCTTTAAGAACTCTTTTAGTTTCAGTTCCTTATCCTAGGGCTTCTCCCAACCTTTAACCTATGCAACTTACTCTGCAAACATCCACAATTTTTGTATTGTGTCTAGACCGATGAATTATGGATTCTTTTAATAGAATTCCAATCTGATCCAAGCTTCTGCAACTTATTCTAACAACCAATGAAATAAAACAAACTTAAAGAATCTTCATTATTATAGGTATGGCGAGCTTATTCTCCTATCTATTCCTACTTCTAACCAATAAAAGCTGGCTCATCAGCATGAAATCCATGCTTCTAATGAATCCATGATAACATCCAACTGACTAAAAGAAATTCTTTTATGCAAATAAAATTCAGAGAAGACCTCATGACTTGTAGTAGAATTTTAAATTGCAGCACATACTTACAATCCCAAACTATTTTAATTCCAAAAGTTGAAAGCTGAAAACTTATGAATAAAACATATCCATGTAGATGACCACTGGATCACATAAAAAAGTAGATTTATGACCATCAAAGGATACCTTTGCTTGTTGCTCAATGTCTTCTACAAACACAAAATGGTTTATTTCATCATAATGTTGTTCCTTGATGAATGAAGAGAAAAAGCTCATTGAAATCTAATTCATAGTTGTCATACACATGGGTTGGATGTTATTCAAGTCAACAACATTTGATGTAGGGATCTGCTCTTCTCCATATGAATACTTATCAAAAATATAGGTGAAAAAAAAACCTCTACATCTTTCAAAGAATGACAAGCAGTCTTTTGATTCTTCTCTTCAATCATAGGTGAAAATATATCATAAGAAAACTCTTGAAAAATTTGAGAAAAATCTTCTTCTATAATTGTTTCTTCATTCAAATCTAAAATAGTAGGTGTATCAGGGACAAGATCAAATGCATCTATGGCTAATACCATCCTGTTTATGGATAAATTCGTGGGTGTGGACACAGACCAATCTCCCCCAAGATCCACCTGGATCTAAAGGAACAAACAGTAGCAGAATTTGCTCTTTCCCTAGATCTAACTATTGAATGAACTCAGAGAAATTGATGGTGGACATACCTTATGAAAACTCTCCTTAAATCTCTGTTGTTCCCTCGCTCACACTCCGATTCTCTTATTATAGATCCAATCCTGCAACAACACAAACCAATCACAGCAAAAAGCATTAATATATTCAATACCTAGATCTATACATGTGATCAAGGAATCGTAATAAGATGACATCATCATTATGGGAAGGGACATACTCATATATTGCATTAAGCTGGAAAGAGAAATATACAACTGAGCCTTGATGTTGCAGATTTCCTTTCGATAATCAATCCTCTGACACACACACTTTCTCATGCATGAAGAGTTCAACCACATATGATTACTTACTGTCTTTAACTGGCGTAGCTTCCATCCTCCACACAGTCTTGCATCAGATCTCCTATCAAACTCTAGCTAGCTTGCTTGCCTTGCTTGATTATTAACTTGTTAACCTTTTCCATAACCAATATCCTCATTATATAATAGAGATTGATTAGTTATGGATAGGAATAATCCCAAGATATCATGGAAAGCCATTACTTTGCCAACCATTCGAACTCCAACTCATTTCTTCTAGAGATTCCTTCTAGAAGAATCTAGAACTCATCCATTTCCTCTTAGAAACATTTAGCAGTCTATACATGTGATCAAGGAATCATGTAATAAGATGACATCATCATTATGGGAAAGGGACATACTCATATATTGCATTAACTGAAAGAGAAATATACAACCTGAGCCTTGATGTTGTAGATTTCCTTTCGATGGCTCCAATCTCTGACACACACACTTTCTCATGCATGAAGAAGTTCAACCACAAATGATCTCTTGTAATGTCTTGCTGCTGTAGCTTCCTTCCTCCACACAGTCTTGCACCAGATCTCCTATCAAACTCTAGCTAGCTTGCTTGCCTTGCTTGATTATTAACTTGTTAACCTTTTCCATAAGCAATCTTTTCATTATATAATAGAAGATTGATTAGTTACTTGGATAGGGAATAATCCCAAGATATCTGGAAAGCCAGTACTTTGCCAACCATTCGAACTCCAACTCATTCTTCTAGAAGATTCCTTCTAGAAGAATCTAGAATTTCTTCATTTTCTCTCTTAGAAACATTTCCGCATCCTAACCATTAACACAGTGTGGAAAGTCCGCATTTCAACTGAGTGCAACCTGCGGAAATTAAGGATTTCCGCAGGATAGTATATAATCAGCCTGTGTACCATTCTTTAAAACATGATTTTGAGAAAATGACTAATGTAACTTTCTTCTGGAAAATGTTCTTAAAGAAGAGTTTGATCTTCTATCATCATAACATGATCAAGTTATCATCCCGATAACCAAAAATGTGGATAACAGAATGCCCCCCAAAGTCGGAGAGTGGAACCAGT
>SNQJ01S0215947.1:5340-20357 GCA_010110895.2 Picea sitchensis | reverse complement strand
GGTTCCGATGGACTTCGGCACATCAGGACTTTAGGTCTTTGGGACTTCACTCCTCGTGTTCCTCCGGAGTGCTCTTCTCTGGAGTTAACGATCGACTCTGGCACTTTGACACTTCGGGGATTTTCAAAGCATCTCAAATCCTCCGGAGTCCTGAACTCCTGGACTCTTAGAATCCCAATAATTTCACCAACCACATGGGCAAGGTGGGCATGTACCAAGGGTTGACACATGGTTGGGTCAGGGGCGACATGTACCCTTGTCTGGGATGATGCGTATCACGTTCAAAAGGGGTTGTAGGGTGTGTGATGCACATGAATCCAAGTGGCATGTGGCCTGTCGAGATTAAATCCACGTCAACATGGATGGCATCACTGTGCCTCATTGCTTCGGTCTAATCGTCTTTCAACCTTCCTCAAATTTTCATGGTCGAGATCCAAACAATATCGATTTGTTCACAGATCTATGGTTCATAGTGATTGCAGGGCCCCAACGTGCTCGCTCTTTATCAGAGAGATTAATCTCCGCAATCGAAAAAGTGCTTGCCCAACTCTATTTAATCATGGTCGTAGATTCTCCACCCCAACGAGATCAACGGTGTTGGTTGATTGTGGGCCGTGAACTAGCACATTCGTAAATTTCACCTTCGCGCTCTGCAGTGATTCCCAACCATCGATCTTTGTTCATAGATCGACGATTCACAGTGATTGTGGGGCCCAATCTCCACAATATGGAAAGAACTCTCCTGACTCTGTCTAATCATGGTCGTTGATCCTTCACCCCAACGAGATCAATGGCGTGGGTTGATTGCGGGATGTGAACTAGCATGTCCGTTAATTTCACCTTCGCGCTCCACAATGATTCTAAACCATCGATCTAATCAAGAGACTAGTGTTTGATCTGTTAACTCCAATGGATCTTTGAGTCGATCCAATAACTGAGATAGGTTTTCCGCCCGATGAAAGGCTCACATTCATCTCCTCTGTCAGGTTCTTGATTCATCTATGACTCTTGTTACTCAAGGAGTTCGAGTAACTTTGACTATCGTGAAGTTTGCCATCCGAGGGCGTCGAACTCCCTAAACTCTAAAACTATTATGAGGTATCTCCTTTCGAGCTTAGGGCAAGGTTCCTAGACCCAAGTCACATAGACCTTCAAATGACTCTTGGGCTATGATCTCTACTCTTAGCCAGGTTTTGGTTAAGGTCATGGGCGCGAGTTCAAGGTCTCTCAAGCTACTGGTTTGAAGGAAACACCTTCCTAACTCACATAACTTTAAGTTCTAAAATAGGGTGGTGTAAACTCGTGGGATTACCGAGACGGTAGCAGTTCCAAGAGGTGTGTTCTGACTCCGGAGCTATGAGGTAGCTCCCTGGGGAAGACACCTTCGAGGGTTAAACTGGAGAATACTGGAAAAGTAGAAGCATAAGTTCTCAAGGAAGTCAACGTATACACATAACTTAACTATTTCAATACATAAACCATTTATAGATATGTAAATACATGCATGCACCCCTTAATTTCCAATTCAATGCATAGAGTATGAAAACACTTATCAGAACTAGATAACGTGAAGCAACTATTGGAAGGAGTGTTTGTTTCCACCCAACCATAGGCTCAGTCACTCCTAATGGATTTACCACTAGCCACCCCTGAGCTAGACCAAGATGCTTGATATTGAATCGCTTCTTCCGGCACATAAATAGATAGGGATGAAGGTTACTCTCCTTCTCCCGCATGATCTTGACAATGGTTTACATGGTATCAAGCAAGGAGGATCATCCTCATTTATTAGCTTGTGTCATAACCTTCTCAGCCATTTTATGCGACCAAAATGCTTATCTCCTCCTTCTTTCTTGAACCCGGGAGCTTAGATTCTCGTCTCTGTGCTCTTCACCCCCATCCACCACACCTTCCTTTATTTCTTATTTCAGCAAGGTTGTGTGTGGCTCAAATTCCCAGCCTGTGGTCAGGTCTGGAAGCCTTACAGATGGGTGCTATGCCCCATCCCCTCATTAACTCTTGAGGAGGTCTTCCCACCTACCATTCTGACTGTAATTCATTTTTGGGTCAGAGGAATGTTCTGGACCTAAGCAATTTAAATCCAGTAAGGTACTGGTTTGGTGAAGGTTAACACAACCATTCATGGTCCCCTTCACCATCTCTTTTCATAGCATTCGTGGTCTTTCTTAGTACACCCCCCTTCTAGCAGTCATGAAACACTTATCCATTTTTCTAGTAAATAACATAATTTACATTCATTGACCTTTTATACAAAGGTCCATCAAATCAAACATTCACACATATTGAGTTTTCCATAGTCTCTTGGCTTTTATAGTTATATTTACAAACTGGGGGAAACATGGTGTTATAGTTCAAATTTACAAAGGGGCACATAAAAATCTAACTAAAAATAAGTTTCAAGAAGATGAAGAGAAGATTATTAAAGAAGAGGTGAAATACATTCAACAGGTTGGTTTGTAGGTTATTGTTGGCAGTTAGGAGCTTTTGCAGTAGTGAAGAGTTCACAAGAAGCAAGTTTTGCCTTTCCAAGATTTTGTGAATTAGCCTGCTTAACTTTCTTCCTCGCCTTTCTTTCTTCTTGATTCTTTCCATTAGGTTTTCCATGTATGTTTGGCAACATGAATATCAAAGTTTGATCAACTCTTTCTCTAAATTCTTCCATTAATTTTTCTTGATATTTCATGTCTAGAGGAGAAAAATCCTTGCTTGTAAAAAGAAAAATGCAATTTAATTTAGTTTATTTAATTTTCATTGAGATATTGTTGAGGTTGTTTCGTCCCTCTTGTTTCAAACATTGTTAAACTTGTTACGTTTGGGATATTATTATTTTGTTCTCCCATAAAGAGCTATTTGGGGCATTACATTAGTGATTTCTTAGACTTTGAATCTAAAGCATGTGATTTGAAATGTACTACCTAACAAAATCATTTTTGAGTTTCAAAGAAATGATCATGTAAATTTATTTGATGGCATGTCTATTTTGATTTTCCTTCATCTTTCAAAGTCATAGTTGATTCCGAGTTCACATTATCTTAAAAGGGAGGAAAATTATTTGTTGAAATAAGACTTCAAACCCTGTAGATATTGTTAGATATGAAGGGATGTGCTCGTTTTTCCATAGACAATATAACAATATTGTCACCCAACCATAGGCACAAAGGCTACCCTCAAGAACCTTAACCTTGACAGATAAAATAATTCTAGTAGCAAACCAATAGCCAACCAAGGCTAGCACACCTTTCTCCAAGGGTAGCACACCAAGCAAGAATAAACAGAAACCAAGCAGAAAGTTCAAACCATAACCAAGATGTCAGTTGCAACAGTTGCAGCTGCACTCCCTCTCCAAACTTCCACACCACTAGTCCTTATGCAATTGTGAGAGTGAGAGTGACAAATGAGCTCTAGCGCCCTCTTATTTATAGTCCTCCAAGTGACCTAACCGGCCTGACTTCTCTTCCTAGAGACTACTAACACAATATTAATTATTCTCTTGAGTCGACTTGTATTCTAGGGTTATTATCCAACATTTTAAAGTTTCTCTTGCTTCTCGGAATATTCTAGTCTCATCAAAGGTTACACGTAGAGGTTAATACCTCCCATAGCTACCATAATATCAACATTCCCTCCTAGCTAGGAAGGTATTCAAGGTAATGGTCTTGAGCACAAACATACCATTCAACTAGTGGCATCATCATAGCAACACAGACTATTTCATGATCACGTAGATCAACTCACGAGCAACATCATCACTATCAGTATCATCTGATAGCATCAACTGCATCATCTCTTGAAGCCATACTCTATATGAGTAATAGAGCATGATGCTAAATAAGTCACTCACTCCACTGAGTGATACAAGAACCATTCTTCTAATCCAGACATATGTCCTAGAAGAATAATTGTTCCAATAGATGTTGGAGGCCATGCCATGGGCTACAACGACTATTCTTAGAAGAATGACTGTCTTGGACCATTTTCCCTCTGGCCACTACTGTGAAATCGGGGAAAATGTATGTCATGTACTAATCTCTCCACTCTAGTAACTACTGTGAACTTAGGGAGACATACCATTCTTCTAATCCATACATATGTCCTAGAATAATAGTTGTCTATGGTACATCAACAATCTATCAACCTGGACCACTCTCCACAGGGAGAATGTTTGTCCAGTAGTAATCAGTCCTACCTGGACCATTCTCCGTCTAGAGAATTTCTTTCCATCAACATACTGACTATCTAGTTAGTTGGTAACCATCTCCAACACTAGTGAGAGTCTCCATGACAATCAAAACAATCCCATCCAATAGAACACAATTGTATCTATCCATAGTAGTAAACAATTACTATCTAGTGGTACACAACCACACCTAGTAGCACACAACTACTAACCAATGACACATAGTCACAACCAGTGGAACACATCCACCACAGTAGCATACAACTATTTTCCAGAGACATATAGTCTCCACAAGAAACATATCATCTAATATCAACCTGCATAACAATATCATGATACAAACTGAGTCATTTGGGCCATTCTTCCACTCACATTTGTGAGATATGGAAGATCATCTACCCTCAAAAAGTAAAACATCATCCATGGGCTATCTGGACTATTCTTCCCAAGCATAGAATAATAATTGTCCCTAATTTCTGAGCTTGAACCATTCACCTAACTGGGCCATTCCTTCGAAACTAATCATAGTGCAAGATTGAGAGAATGAGTCGGCCCTAGGGAATGCTTGTCCCTGATTGTTGAACCTGGACCATTCACCTAACTAGGCCATTCCTCTGACACTAAACATAATGAAACATGGAGAGAATGAGTCTACCCTAGGGAATGATTGTCCGAACCATTTCCTATGGAAATGATTGTCCTACACCAACCTCCAAAATAGACCATTCTTCGAAACTTCTCACAACTGTGAACTTCGAAAGAATGACTGCCTAGTGAGGTAGACCATTCTACTTGACCACTACTCAGAGTGACTTCCAAGAAGAATGATTGTCCTAGACCATTCCCACACACCAGCCACAAGGGGAATCATTGTCTATGGTACATTAGCAATCTATCGGACCATTTTCATTACAAAAATGATTATCCAATATGGACCATTTTCCGAACTGGAAAATGCATGTCTGTCAAAAAACTTGGGCCACTTTCCGAACTGGAAGGTGACTGCCCAACCTGAACCATTTTCCGAACTGGAAAATAACTACCCATAAATCAACAACATATCAGTTCTTCCTCCCAACCCAAGAGTAATCTCTTCCTTTTTCAATAAGGAAGTCATCTCCATGAGCCCCAGATTGTCCCTTAAGTACACAATCTTTTCATCTTGGACATAGGCTTTACCAAAATATCTTATATCTACTCATCTGTGGAGATATATTGGAGAACCACTTCTCCCCTCTGGACTTTATCCTGAAGAATATAATTCTTGATGTAAATGTGCTTTGACTTGAAATGAAACACTGGGTTCTCTTAAATCTTCACATAGCTCTGATCATTATAATATATCATGGTCGAATTCAACACTTGATCAGATAGTCTAGAAACCAACTTACAGAGCCACACTACTTTCGTACAAGCATCACAAACTGTAATATACTATGATTTTGCAGTGTTGAGTGCAACATACTTATGTTTCCTGATAGCCCATAACATCGTGGCAAAGCTCAAACTAAAACATATCCAAGTAGCACTTCTTCTGCCATCTGACTCCCTGCCCAATCTAAATCGATAAATCCATGCAATTGTATATCATAACTCAAACGTCCCACAAGAAAAATATCTAGATGAGTATTCTCCAAATACATTAACGAGCCAATCAATTGTCGATACAGATATGGGTATATTGGATCAAAGTCTCTCAACTACTTTAGATCTATCATCATGGGAGTTTTCCATGGATTTTCAATCCATCATCCCAGACTTCTGAAGAACCATTTCAATATAGTTCCTCTGTCATAGGAAGTTTTTACCATGCTTCTTTTGTACATGAGAGGTTCTGCACTAAGTTTGCTTGAATCCATACAAGGTCTTCTTCCATCTTCATAGAAGGGTCTCTTTCTAGTATACCTCAAAACCTTGAGGTTTCTCTACATATGGTTCTTCTTCAATTACTCTGTTGAGAAGAACAATATTTACATTCATCTGATGTAAACTCCAACCCATGGATACTGTAGGAGATATAATGGCTCAGGTAGAGGTATATTTGGTTACTAGAACAAGTTGACATCATAGTCTTCTCCCTCCTACTGGGAGAACCCTCTAGCCCTGAGTCTCACCTTGTATCTATAAATGCTTAATTCCTCATGTTTATCTTCAATGTTGGAGTCCATGCTTCTGTCTACTGCATCTCTCTTTGCTTTCTACAAAGTGTCATAAGCATGTTCAGGTTTCCTTTTGATTTCTGACTTCCTTCAAGTCTGTCTCCTCTGAGTCTCTTTAGGTTTGTTTCTATATGTTTTGATTGCTGCCCATATGGAAATACATCTTCATGATAGCCTTCATGAAATAACCTTCTTGAGACAACACGAACAATAGTGTTTCTGATACAACATTTTTCATATGAAGGATAATAGATCAAGAAAGAGGAGTACCACCTCTATAAAAATGCAGGAGCATTTATTCTCATGATGTTATCTTAACGACCGTAAGACAATCTTTTATACCAACATTTTTTTTCACTCAATTGGGGACAAAAAAAGGCTAGTTTTGTAGACCAGAAATTGGAATGATTTATTTTCAAGAAATTCGATATTGTTTAGGATCGGATATTATTGAAAAACTAGAAGATATTTGGTTCAATCCTTGGAAACAGATTTGGTAGATTTCTAGTTGAATGGTTTAAGATGAATTGAGTTCTTGAAAACCTCGTTCAAGGAGCATCAGATGGCCTTGAAGACATGTTAATGAAGTTTCATACACAAGTCATTTTTTACATTTTATGGAGAATCAAAGAACGATCCAAGATTCCGGAGGATGAGCTCCCCGGTGACTCCAGTAAAAAGATTCCATAATTTCAAGAATATCTATATGAGGACTCCTTCGAGGAGTTTCTTTCATGTTGTGATGATATTTTTCCTTCCCCACCAATCCCAACAAAAGTTTTTCAAGCCAAAATAAAGGGAGAAGGTACCCAAAGAAAGAAATTTTTGCACAGAGGTCCACTCAATTTGCAAGGAGAAGTTCATCCCTTGCCAAATATTTCCATGGACAAGTTTCCTATGTTCTTCGGAAATACTTCAAAAGACACAAAAAAGCATTTGGTTAAGTTTGATAGTGCTTGTGATATTTATAATGTGGCTGAAGATGATGGTGCATGTCGATTGTTTATCTTAACTCTAAAAGGAAATGCTAGTGAATGGTTTTACTCATTGATGTCTGGAACCGTCACTAGTTGGGATGTGTTAGAAAATTTATTTGTCGAGAAATATTTCCCAAGGAAAGATCCATATTCTCTTTTCTTAAATTTGGTTGAAATCTATATGAATGAGGAAGAGACAGTTAAAGATTTCACTTTCAGATTTATGAAAGTCCTTCATAAGATTCCTCAAGAAATATTTCCAAATGATGTCATCATTTTTAGTTTTTATGAAAATGCCTTATCCATGAATATGATATTTTTATTGAATCAAGAGGGAAAGTGCAGCTGGAAAGAGTTAATGCAGCGAGCTCAAGTCATTGAAAGAAATATTCATGAAACCGATGCCAATCTCTTAAAGTTCCCAATATTTTTCCAAGACAATGGAGGAAAGGATTTAGAAGAAAAAATTGATGAAATGTGTGATTTTTTTTTTACATCATATTGTGTTCTTGAAACTGAAAGTGAGAACCCTAATGTCTCAATTCAAGAAGAATATTATCTGCTACATGCTCCATGGGAGGGAAATTTTGAACTCTCATATGCTCAATTTGAGAGTAATGATCATAATAAGTTTAAAGATGGATTTGAAGAACCTCCACTATATGTACATGAAGATTTCAGCCAATATGGTCATAGTGAAAATATTGTAGTGGGTTTTCAAGTGCCACGGCCAGTTTATATTAAGCTAAAAAGATAATGTCTACATTGGATGAAAAAAAGTGATGTTAATAATTACCACTTTACATCAAAACTTCAAGCTATTGATTTCTCATCTGGAGCATATTTTAATGAAGAAAAGATATTCCAAGAATCAAAAGAAGAAGGGAATTTACAAAAAGAGGTTCCATGGGTGGTATAATTTATTTATGAAGACCATGAGATTGTTGGTGAAAAACAAAAGACAACCCTACAGTTCCCCACAAATGTTCAGCAATAAATTTATCTTTTCAACCTCACCATGGCAATATGGTCATTGTATGATGAAAGAATATCTCCAGAACATGGCCAATGAAACAACACTCTCAATCAGGGATGGGAGTAATCAGATTGATTGGTTATGTGCATGGCTACATTGGAAGTCTACTTACACTTGGAAGTATCCCTTCACTCCAAATAGCTTAGGATAGGTAGATTTTGTTTTCTCATGTATATAATTTTGTCTTTTATTAAAGTTTTCCTAATAAGCATTTGTTGGATTGAGATAATGGTTTGGGGATGACTCCATATCCCAATGGATAAGGAAGTTGGTCAAAGTATGGGTCCTCAACAACCCACAGGGGGTCATTGTCACACAATTGGAGCCATATGTTGATGTGTTTTCCTGAAACCCATCAACTAAGTGATTTGGGGTAAATTTGTGAACCTATGTATTCTTCAAATGGAGACTATTTTTTTTCAAATTTGGAAAGTTCCAAATAACCCTCACCCGTTGATCATGAAGACACAACAAGTTTTAAATCAGCTTTGGTATTGTAGTTCTTCATCATGAAAGTCCAACATGGATGGTTTCTCTTTGAAACAAAAATAGAAGAAAATAAAAATATACTAAAAGAAATAAATAGCTTATGTCCATCTTCTCATTGAATAGCCCTATGTCTCATCTTCGTCTAGCATTTTATGGAATCTAAAACATAGGTCATATGTCCAAGATATGAAAATTCCTCCCCACATTATGTTTCCCCATACTTATCCATTTAAGCCATTTCCCCTACTCTCCACTTTCCATACTTGGTCATTTTTTATTATTCTCTATATTCCTCTACACTACTCTCCATACTCTCCCATACTTAGTCATTTTCACTACTACCCATACTCCATACGTAGTTATTTTTCCCCACCCAATAATCCCAACACTTAGTCATTTTTGTTTGTTGCGGAAGTCTCATTGCAAGAGACCAAGCTATCCCTCACCCACAAATACTCCTAGTCCCRCAACCAGCAATACTCAATTTGCACTTCCCATTTCTGYATTACCCAATTTGCACACTCACGACTTAGTCATTTCACTRCGTTTTACACTTAGTCTTTACCGAGTCTTATAATTAGTTTATTTTTTACTTCTGAATGCGGATGTGGGATCCTGTGTTATGATTTTTTTACATCAACCTACCCCTGCACCCCTATGAGTCTACAACCCCACAAGTCTCAACACTTAGTCATGCCTACCTCTGGATTGCCCCATTTCTACGTAATTTTATTTTCTGATTTTATTATTTCATGTCATTATTCATTATATTCCTAAGTTTTATCCCTTTCCCTCTCCTTTGGCATATTGGGACATGTGGCAGCAATTTGGACCTACCATATTGGGACACATGGCAGTGAGGTGCACCTATCACATTGTGACACGTGGAAGTAAAGTGGACCTACCCCCGGGTGACACTTGATGATACTTATTGGACACATAGATGACTGGGCAAGTGATTTGGCATGATTGTTGGGCAATGACATGGCAACAAAAGTTACACTATGCACAAGCTACGAAGGACTCCATAGTTCTCTCTATTTCACACAAAAATAATATGGGGACACATTTTTCTTATAAATATGTATGAGAACTATTCCCTAATACATGTGGGATAAATGGGTGGATTTTTAATCAAGGGCTCAAAATTCACGTGCATAGATCAATGGTTATTGAGCCTTCATCTTCCAGAGACCATAAATTTTGATCTTGACGTCCGATTTGAGAAAACAATAGCTCGTTGGAAATCTAGAGACAAGAAGAACACTTTGGAATTGGTTTCCATGGCTGAAATCATGACTACCATGCCATAAAAATTAAATTATAGTAGGGACTATTTTCTAGCTTGACGACAAGTTATTTTTGGAAAATTGTTTAAAGAAATTCTTGAGCTTCTAAAGTGGGTCCGAGTTGATGGCATGAATATCAAAGTTCAAATTTACAAAGGGACACTTAAAACCCTAACTAAAAACAAGTTTCAAGAATATGAAGAGAAGATTATAAAAGAAGAGGTGAAAGACATTCAAGAGGTTGGTCTATTGGTTATTGTTGGCAGTTATGAGTTTTTGCAATGGCGAAGAGTTCACATGAAGCAAGTTTTTACTTTCCAAGATTTTGTGAATTAGCCAGCTTAACTTTGTTCCTCATCTTTCTTTATTTTTTATTCTTTCCACTAGGTTTTCCATGTATGTTTGGTAACAGGAAGATCTGAGTCTGATTAGATCTTTCTCTAAATTCTTCCATTCATTTTTCATGATATTTCAGGTCCAGAGGAGCAAAATCTCTTCTTGTAAAAAGGAAAATTAAGTTTATTTAATTGTCATTGAGATCTTGTCGAGGTTATTTCATCCCTCTTGTTTTAGACATAGTTAAACTTGTTACGTTTGGTGTATTATTATTTATTTCTCCCACAAAGAACTATTTGAGGCATTACATTAGTGATTTCTTAGACTTTGAGTCTAAATCATGTGATTTCAAATGTATTGCCTAACAAAATATTTTTTGAGTTCCAAAGAAATGATCATGTAAAGTTCTTTTACGACTTGTCCATTTTACTTGCCTTCATCTTGTAAAGTCATAGTTGATTCCGGGTTCACATTATCGTAAAAGGGAGACATAATATTTGTTGAAAGAAGACTCCAAACCCTGTAGATACAATATTTGTAGACATATTTATCTCTTTTTCTTGAATGATTTGATGTGCTTGACAAATACATTTGTATATAAGACTCTATACATAATGGTTTCATTGGAAGATTTGTTGGGATTTTCTATTGCATGCATTTAAGTTCAGAAGAACAATCTTCCTTGCGTCAAGAAAGAGGAGTACCGCCTCTATAAAAACGCAAGAGGATTTATCCTCGTGATATTATCTTAACGACCATAAGATAGTCTTTTAGATCATAAATAGATAACTTATTTACATTGGGGATGGGCATTGCATCAAACAAAAAAAGAAAAACACAAGCATCTTAGCAAGGTCTCATTCTACTTAGCTCATTAATTCACTCACACAACAATATATGTTCTAGGGGACTCTCTAATTGTCATCAAGAATATAAAAGGACCTAATACCATATCCATTCCTTCCATCTCTTGTATCATCCATAAAGCTAAACTGTTTCTCCGGAAATTCCATGAAGCATCCCTCTTCCATGCTCTTCAAGATAACAATTCTGACACAGATGAAAAGATGAACCAAGAAACTAACCTTAAAAAAGGAACTCTTGTTATCAGCAATAATTGAGTAGTCCACCATACCCTCACCTCGCACCGATGATCAACCCCATGGGAAAAATAAAATAGTTTTTAAAGGGGGGATCCTCTCCACCCTACTCTAGTCAAGTCAATTTAATAAAGGAGGGGGTGACAAAACTCCACACATCTTAGCCAACTCTCTTGTCCTTTTTCATGTAATGAATTCAAGGGAGAGCCAACATTGCACTCCTTCCATTTCTAAGTGATGAAAATGTCCTCCCATGTTCTATAATATACCATGGATATTATATTCGACCAGTTCGTCACAACATGTCTTACAATATTTTGAAATCTTTATTTTGTAGTGTATTACCTTAGATCTCAATTTTTTTATTACTAGCATCAAAGTTATGGAAATAACTAAAACTAAAATAAAAGAAACAAGAAAATGAACACACCATACACAAAAATGAACACAAGATGTGACACGAGAAACCTAATATAGGAGAAAACCCAACAAGAAGGTTAGGTCTATGCTCTACTCTCTGTTTTTCAGTTATGAAATGCAAGTACAAAGAAATGTGAAATCACTATGGAGTTGTCATTGACATTGTGTCTTGAATGAATGGTGAAGAATATTTTACCTCCTCTATTATGATTCAATATCCCACTCTGAGATGTTCTTCTCAATTATGGAACAATAACAATATCAAAAGAATGGAACCCCTTCTCTTCCTAGTGACCTAGTATTTAACATAGCCTAATAATCATCTGTTGAATTTTCAATTTTCATATCTGATAGTTATTTCCTTATGATTTTAAACACAATTTTATGCCATTGTTATCATAGAATAATTACACACTGAAAATCTCAACCAAAATAAATTTGCAGCGGAAACAACAAAATCATAGAAAGATAGCCATGCACAGTAGACACAAGATTTTATCATGGGAAATCCAAACTTGGGAGAAAACCCAACAACTTGTTTTAAGAATAATTCCAACCAATAAGTACATCACCATCAAAATTAAGAACCCCTAGCACAAGATAGTTTCGCCCTTGTATGAGGAAGAACCCTCAAAGATAGGGCACCCCAAAAGATCTCCAAAACGATAGTGCACCTCAAAATTTATGCAACTGGCAACTGCAACTAGGACCTGCGCACTTGATGAGAAGAGTTGTGTTGGTGTGTCAAATAAAATGATCAAGCCTTTATTTATACAATTCAAGTCGCCCTTAATTTACTTGTGGGGTCAGCTTATACTTTTGTCTTCAATGTCTTCTTTAATGCTTTATGGGATTCTTAATGTTTTGTCTTGTCTTCTTGGTGTCTCTTCTTCATTAGAAAAGTTGTTGATGAGCCTTGTTGATTCATCATCTCCTCACATGCATGTCTAATTAATATAGGGCTCTAATGTTGAGTAGATTCACCGAGAAGCCCCTCATCACAAGAGGTCCCTTGAGCCTACATATTCAACATTAGACTAGACTTGTAAACAATTCAAACCTACCCTATAAAATATATATCAATTCATCCTAGAGCAGGCAATGTGAGAGAATCTCGAGTATTTTTCACTCCTCGTCAAATTAGCATGACTAATAGGAGAAATACTGCACCTAGGCCATTCACCACTAACCAAATCATCATGGCCCCAGGAGTGAATGTAGCATTCTCCCTTGGTCAAATTAGCATGACCAATCTGGGAGAATGTCTGCCCGATGTTGCTAACTGGAGAAACATCAACGCTCCCTATCAACGAGGGAGACGTTCCGCATCACACCAAGCTTGTATATGAATTATACAAACTTCACCTTAGATAGATACTTGGTGAGAATGTCCACAATCTACTAATCTATGGATATGTATTGGAGCTTTACTGCTCCCTTCTGTACCATGTCTCGGATGAAATGATATTTTATCTCAATGTGCTTTGACCTATCATGAAATATTGGATTTTTTGAAATCTTGACACAACTTTGATTATCATAATGTATTAAGGTCATCTCTAGCTCCTGATCAAATAGTCCTGCAAGAATCTTCCAAAGCCATACTACTTTGCAACTTGTGACACTAACTACGATATACTCCACTTTTGTTGTACTAAGTGCTACAAAAGTTTGTTTCCTGCTAAACCAGGATATCACAACTGATCCTAAGTGAAAGCAACACCCCGAGGTGCTCTTTTGGTCTGTTGCACTCCCTACCCAATTAGAATTAGTATATCCCTGCAGCCTCACTTCACCACCTGAGACATATATCTGACCATATCCAATTGTATCATGCAGGTACCTCAACACATGCTTTTTTGCATCCCAATGGAAGTGCCTCTGCTGAACCATAAACTGGCTCAAGGTGCTCACTTCAAAGAAAATATCTGGCCTGGTATTGACCAGGTACATCAAGTATCCAATCAACTGCCAGTACATAGTGGGATCCACCAACTCTAAATTTGAAGTAGAATCACTCAACTTCTTCATATTTGTCATCATGGGTGTAGCCATGGACTTGTAGTCCATCATACTAAATTTGCGAGAAATATATCAATTGTGTACTTCCCTTGTCCGAGGAAGATCTCACCTGGTTTATGCCACACCTCCAATCCCAAGAAATAATGCATCAACCCAAGATCCTTCATTTCAAACTCTGAATCCAACTCCCTCTTACAACTAACAATGAGCCTCTCTTCCCCCATAAGGAACAAATCATCAACATACAATACCAAGATCAACGAATCACCATCAACAACCTTGTAGTAAAGGTTTGGGTCTGCATCACTCTTAGTGAAGCCCAAACTCATCAAGTATATGTTAATCCTATAGTACCATGCCCTGGGTGCCTTCTTGAATCCATACAAAGACTTCTTTAATCTGCAAATAGAGACTCCTTCCCATGTATCACAAAGCCCCGAGGTTTCTCTATATACACTTCTTCCTCAATCACACCATTGAGGAACACGGTCTTCACATCCATCTAATGTAATCTCCAACCCATAACTAAAGCAAGAGAAATAATAGTCCTGATGGAAGTGTATCCGGCGACTGGAGCAAAACTCTCCTCATAGTTCACTCCCTCTTTCTGAGAGAATCCTCTCGTCAAAACCCTCGCTTTGTAATTCTTGATACTGCCATATACTACATGATTGATCTTATAGATCCACTTGGAAGTCACCACTAAATTCCCCTCTAGTCTTGAAACTATCTCCCATGCATAATTATTCACGATGGATTGATACTCTTCCATCATGGCATCCTTCCAAACCTGTTGGCCTAATGCCTCCTCATAAATGGAAGGTTCAGAATCAATGATGTGACTGATCAATGCCATATAAATCAAGAACCTTTGAGGTCTTTTTCTCTCCCTGAAAGTACCACTAGGAGCTACATGCCCATTTGCATCGTGCAAAGTGTCATGAAACCATGTTGGCCTCTTCCTGATCACGACAACATCTCTAGGTAGATC
>SNQJ01S0215946.1:0-15524 GCA_010110895.2 Picea sitchensis | reverse complement strand
CCTCGTGTCTCGGCGGAAACTTCCCTGATTTTTTGCTTTGTTAGGTACTCGCGGGCTGCTTTGGGCTAGCCCGCGGATGCCCGCGTGCAGTAAAAGGACAGCAAGCGGTTGCCCGCGCCTAGTGAGAAGTTAGGGCGCGGGTTTCTTGTTTTGAGTGGTTTTTTGAGGAAATACTCAGCATGGCTTTGGCTAGGAAGAGGCATGAGTTGGCCTGATGCCAGGTAAACTTGTATGGTGCATTTTAGGGTTATAACGTACTATCTATTATTTTCTGTTCAATTAGGCAGTTTAATTTTTGATTTCATGAGTGCATACATCTAAGAAAACAAACCCAAAAAATATTAGGAAGTATTTTCATTTTCTTTATTATTATTGCTAAAGTAATCAATCTACATATGATTTTTACGAGTTTAGATTAAAACTCCTGTTTTGTATAGATTGTATATAAAGTTATTGATTATAATTTCAGCTAAATAAATTGTACACACACACACACACACACATATATATATACACTTATAGATTTTAGTGATTGTTATTTATTAGGTTATTGTTTTTCCTTTAGTTATTTTTCTCTTTCTTTAGGACTTAGATCATCCAACAGAGCCACTAAACCCATCGGAGTGAATTAATCCAAATGGCTTGGGTTAATTAGACAACCCCAGACCGGATTCACTCCTCCAGTTGACGAGTGGTCAATTTCGCCCGTTAACACACAGTTGAGCAGTTCATACTATTAGCCAGGTATGAGAACATAAGTGATAAAGTTTGTGAACAGATGTAGAATTTTCCAACATGCAAAAGGAAAAAGACAGAACACTGGATTGTATCAACCATTTCCAATACCAGAGAGGCCTTGGGATTCAGTAAGCATGGATTTTGTGTTGGGACTACCAATAACACAAAGGGGATGTGATTCCATATTTGTGGTGGTGGATAGAGTTTCAAATATGGCACACGTTATCCCATGCCAGAAGACCAATGATGAAACACATGTTGCAAATTTTATTTTCAAGGAAGTTGTTCGACTTCATGGATTACCCAAAAGTATTGTCTCAAACACAAGATACCAAATTTGTTGGTCATTTCTGGAGAACATTGTGGAAGAAGTTGCGGAAAAATTTATCCTTCAACTCAGCTTATCATCCTCATATAGGTGCACAGACTGAGGTGGTGAACAAAAGTTTGGGAAACTTATTGAGGAGTCTATTCACTAAGCATCATAGTCAGTGGGATCAGATTCTACCACAAGAAAATTTTTAATACAATGACTCACCAAACAGGAGCACTAGAAAGAGCCCATTCCAAATACTGTATGTAATGCATACAAGAGGATTATCTGTGTTGAGAGACTTGGGGCAAAGTGAGATCATAAGAGATGGAGAAAAATATTTTGTTGCATAAGTGTAGAAGCTCCATAGCCATATCAAAGAGAGGTTGCAAAACTCTAGCCAAGAGTAAAAGTGGAGATTTGATCAACATCTCAAAGAGCTTCAATTTGAAGTAGGAGATCAGGACCTAGCACATCTCAAGAAAGAAAGGTTCCCAAGGGGAAAATATAACAAGTTGAATTTGAAGAAGATAGGACCATGTAAAATATTAAGGAAGTTTGATGTAAATGCCTATGAGATTGAGCTTCTAGATGATGTGGGCATATCACACATATTTAACATATCAGACATGTATCCTTACATGGAATATGACACAGAGAGATCAGAAGATCAAGAGAATATTCAGTGAGAGAAGGAGATTCCTGTAGTATAAAAACCACAGATGGAGAAGATCGTTGATCAAAGGATTGGCAAGAAGACCAGAAGGAAGACCTATTTTGAATATTTGGTCAAGTGGAAGGGACACCTGATAGAAGATGCCAGTTGGGAAAATGAAGTTGATATCCATAAGCATGGAAAGCATTGGCACAGGGGCAGAGGGTTCAACGCTTCAGTGTGCAACAACAAAACCCTAACTACTGGCCCTTTCAGAAAGACTTGCGAAGTAGATGAAGTCTCACCTAAGGTAGAGGCAGGGGTGGTTAAAGGAATCAAATGTATGCAACCAAGTTGGTGCACAGATATGTGACTACACCACTCTAACAAAGCACTTAGTAGTTAACATTCATCATCATTTAACCCTTACTCACATTGCATATTCAAGCCCTAATTACAAATCATCACAGTATTCTACCAGATCTAACACATCTAAGAACTTATCATATAGAAAGAGATCAGATCTAGCATTCATTCACATCACTTAGCACTTAATCTCACATATCAGGTTCATCTAAACATTCACTACTGCACTAAGCTTAAATCATATGAACAATATAATAACCATAATGCACAAAGAAACCATAACACAGGATATATGTGGTTCACCCCAGTGTGGGGATACATCCACCAACTCTTCTCATATTTATTGTCTTATGTCAATATTCTTACATGCACAGAGCCCAAAAACCCCACTCCAAATAGGACAAGAGATCTGCACACACATTTCCATATCCTCCTTCCTTGAGTTAGGTCACAACACAAAGACTTCTTACATAGTTTGCACATAAGCTTCTTACAATTACTTGCACTTATCTCTGCAAGTCTTAACACATAGTATGCACAAAGCCTCTAGATATGCACTAAGTCGATTCTACTAGGTTTCTCTACTTACATCAGCTAGATTTTTATTTATACATTACAAAATGGGCCTAAACATGGGTAAAACGATGGGTCGACATCCCATACCCATTACATAAACCCTAAACCCAAAATATCCCTAAAAAGGGACTGATATCCCGCGATCTCCGCTCTTCCTGGCGCTCCGACTTCAACCAGCCTGTCGAAGTCCAAAAAATTGTAAAACATGACCAAGGTTTTCCAAAACTTATTCAAGGGCCAACAAGCCCCTAACACTCACCTGTGACTCATCCCAAGTCACTCTGCTTTGGGTAACTCTACCTCAAACACCTCAAGCTTGGCTGAATCTGCTTTGACCTGCTGCTTTTCCAAGGCCTCCTTCTCAGTGAACTCCTGAATAACTTCCTTGGTCACAGGTCCTTCCAAGAATTGTTCGACTGCAGTGACTGCTTGTTCTAGTTTTTCTCCTCATCCTTCAATCTCCTCAAAAAGTAGGAAAGATGAATCCTAGATTGGCTAGAGATTATAAGTCACTTCCATGACTTTTCTCTGTATGACATGGACATGTTGCTGAGCCGTGCATTATTCTTGGGATATTTTCATTCGCTTGATTGCTGGAAATGGCTTCAACTATGCTTGTATTGTTGTTGCTTGCTGATTGCTTCCTAGAGCTGTGAATATAGTGTATTTAGTTCAGGGTCATCGGTAAGGCACTCATAATTCTGTGCACTTTGACTGCTAAGCTATTTACATTCCAAGGCTAATGTCTTTATTATTTTGATTTCACTTCAGGCGATTTCTTCTCGTTGGTATCGCACTTCCTATAGAGTGCTTGGTACTGCTTGTAACTCTAATTCTTCTACTCTCTATAGAAGTTGTTGGATGGCTGCAACAATATTTCACTAATTGACTCTCCACTAGGTCTTATTTTATCTGTTCTAAGCCTATCATAGAGTGAAGCGCTCTGTTGACTGCTTCTTTAACTCCAACCTTCTCCACGAGAAGTTGTTCTTTCTCATTCTAAATATGCACTTTATCCTCTTCGAACTTGATTTGGAGGTAATCCTTCTCTTATTTCACAACTCGATGTTGCTCTATGAAATCTTCTTGTGCTTGCCTCAAGGACACCATGGCATGTTCTTTTTATTCCTGCACGTGACAAAGGCAAGCTTCGGTTGCATCATCTATTCCATGGAGTTGGGCAGGCTCATCTCCCAACTCTGTTTCTTTTGATGGTGGGGGTGCAATGGAAATTATTCGACTGGAGTGAAGGGATTGTTGTACCCCTCTCATCTCTACTTCAATTCTTTCATACATGGTTTCTTGTTTGGCTTCATTTCTATGCAAAATATATTCTGAGGTGTCTAATACAACTGTGATAATGAGGTCGAAGTCATCGACCGTGAGTGCAGTCTACAGCTTTGACTTACTAAATTTGGACTTCTTCTGCAATGTAGGTTTTTTGGGGAAACCTTTCTTTTCCTAGATGTCTCTATGTCATCAGGGGGATTTTGTGGTGGTGTTACTTCACCTTGCTTATGATTTTCTTCTTCCCCTTATTTCCCTTCTTTCTGCTAGGTAAATCTGATGTAGTCTCTTCTAATGTTCTTTGTATTTATTGTACATATTCCTTCTTTTTCTTCCTGCTACTATTGGGTGCATCATATTCTTCACAAGTAACCACCAGAATTCCAATGAGGTTGGGTCCAGAAAGTTCTTCATGGTTAACTGGCACTAGGAGTTCTTCATGCCACTCCTTGGTGATTTCCTCCATGTCCTCCTCGGTGAGGTTGCAATATGACTAAATCTCTTCTTTATGTCCATCTCTACACGCAGTGATATATATAAAATTCCTATCTGTGTGGAACTTCACAAATGGTCTGAACCTATCTAGGGTGTTTGGCATCATAGAAGGGAAAGACTCAATAGCCCTCTTAAACTTCATATAGTAGGTGTGGAACACCACTTTTGACTGCCATTGTTTCCCCATGTCGCTCAAATACCAGAGCGTGGTGAACTTCGAAGCTAGTGGCTCGAACGACTCAATGTCAGGAAAGTTCACTCCTTCCAGCATCTCCCAAGAAATGAACGTGATGAGGATCAGAAGCTAGCTAAAATGGAACTCATATCCCTGATCCTGAGCTTCGGGACAATCATTTTCTAACTGGTCGACAAGATAACTCACCCAGTTCATTTGTAATCCTTCCACGCATTTTCCTGCAAGGTCAACAACAAACCCTGTGACCTGCGTGGGTATGTTATTCCTTAATATATTACCAGCGATCAACTGGAAGGATAGGAACACTGCACCATTCTGGATGGAGGATACCTTGTAACCTTACTTCCCCTTCTCGACATCACCATAGGTATCTTTAATCTTCTGCACCAGAGCGTGATCTGTAGCCTTCCTTGGATTAAATTCTTGTGGGTCTTGTCCCTGCATGCTTAATCTAGTGATCCTATCGATCAGTGCTAGATCGATGGTGATACGCCTGTCCAACCACAGATAACCACCATGGAAGCATGACAATAGGATCTTAACACACGTGTTAACCTCCTAATGTCTTCTGAAGTGTGGTATATTCATCACGTTCAATATAGTGGGCTTCGTGATGTCCATATTCCACAACTGGGGGATGATCTTCGACTTCTTCCCCTTGGTATTGGTCAAATATTTGTGAGGTGTGAGAATGACATAGCTCTTGTAGTCTCCTAGGTTATAGTCACTGATATTCAACATGGAAATCTTCTCCCACTGCAGTCTGACTGTGCATATCCCCTTCAAGAGGTATGCAGTGATGATTATGTATTCGAAGTCCCTCGGGACACTGTCACAACTCACCACACCAGCCAGGGGTGGGATGTAGTCAGGTAGGATGGATGGGATTAGCTTCAAATTCGCCAAGTAATCATGATGCTTCATTCGTTTCTCAGTCCCAGCTCAAGATGGTCCAGATCCATGAGCAATCGACGAGGATGCTTGCACTCCTCTCGTCGATGAGGCTTGGATGCCTACAGACATCACCTTCTCAACCATGAGGTTTATTAGGATATCTTCGATGGATTTTTCTACTGCACTAATTTTGTCCGACATGAACACTTGAGATCTTATATCTCAAGTTAGTGAACAACACTCAATGTAACAGAATGGATGGTGAGTTCTCAATGATCGATGTGCAAAAGTAACTAGTTCTTTGTGGACTTGAATAATCACAATTGGAAAAAGTGTTCTTGATGCAACACTCGATGGGATGAATATAAAACATCGTAACAGACTCTATTAACGGGAAAGAATTCCTCAATCAATGCTATTCCATCCATTATGGTGCGATCCCAATGGTCTAGTGGCGAATGTACTGACAATAACTGTGTTTCTAGCCATTTTGGAGCATCGTTCTAATGGTTGGGACACCTCCAACGGTCATATTGCTTCACCATGGCGAAGTGTCAATATTTTTTGTACTGATATCCCAACGGAGTTCAAGTTCTGCAAACCTTATTTCTGCGGAATCTTGTCTGGAACTTCCTGTAACATTTCTAACTTTTATTTCTTCTTGTTGAGATTTCTATCTTTCTTTCTTGAAATCTGGGTCACTGGTTTCCTCTTTCCATTATCATTCTTATATCCTCTTGGCATGGTAACTTCGCACTGTGGAGGGGCTTTCATAGGGTGCAAGGGTGATACTTCTTCTCTTTTCGGGGTAGGTGCTCTACTCTATGGTACATACATGTGTCTCCATTCTCCGTGTGTCTTTTCAACTTTGACGTATAGATATCTGGTCCTTAGTAGCTTCGATTGGTTCTCTTGTTCTTCCAGTAAGTGTGCTATTCTCTTAGCCATGAAATATCTTAGTTATTGATTTTTCTGTTCTAGATCCTCTGCTTCTTGTTTCCTTTGTATTTGATCTTTCTCAATCCATGTTTTTCCTAGCAAAATAGAAAATGGGGCGTTGTTCTCAACAAATTTAATGATCTCAAATTCTTCTTCTGTCGAAGTGCCATAAGCACTCATAGATGTATGGGTAAGTATTCCACATAGGGTTATCATCTTTCCTCTAAATAATCCTATTCCTCCTATTGAAGGAACCATAGAAGGCTTTCCCAAAATTTCCCAAGTTCTTTTTGTCATAATATTCACCTGTGTTTCCTCATCCAGGACACAGTGTATCTCAAAGTCTCCTATTCTTGCTTCTATGCACTCTTTCTTTTTTAATATCTCTGATAAGTTGATATCTTTGTGATCGTTCAGGGTTTTTTTCATTTGTAATAATACAGTCTCGGATCCTTTCTTGGGTTCTATCATATCCTTAGTTTCTTGTCTTGTCTCATATTCATCTTTTCAACTTTTGCAATCATTCTAGGGAAATCCAAAACTTCATGTCCAGAAGCCTTAAAACAAAGGAAAATAAGATCTCTACCAAGGAATTCCTTAGTGATATGTCTCAGCCTTCTGCAACTATAGAAAAGACTTAATCCTCTCTTTCTCTTAAATGATCCCCAACCTTTCCTGTACTACGCACTGGGATCACCGTAACTCACCTGAAAAAAATTATTTCTAGGATCATGCATCCATTTGTTAGTCCAAACATTCTTTCTATGCATAGAAATAACATATATTTCATTATTTCTATCAGATCTATTCATATCAAATCTTCTTTCTTCTAGCTATGCCCTAGTTTTCAGATTAGAAACAAATCTATTAAACATACCTAGATCCATTCTTTCGAAATAAAAAATTTCACTTATCTTACCTTTCTCAAACCACAAAGCTTCAAGATATTACCTCTTTTATTCAGATCAGACTTCTCTTCTTAGCACAGGGATTTGCAAGTCAAGTAGAATACTATGCACTATGGCAGCAGATATATGCACAGAGCTTTCTCTTTTCTTCAGTTCCCAACAATCACAATTCCAGTCCCGACAATGGAACCATTTGTTGGCATAGGGGCAGACGTAGGGTTCAATGCTTCAACAATGCATAAACAAAACCCTAACTACCGGTCCTTTTGGAAACACATGCGAAGAATATGAAGTCTCGCCTGAGGTAGAGGCAGGGGTGGTTGTAGGAATCAAATGTCTCCAACCTAGGTGGGACACATATCTATGATTACACCACTCTAACAAAGAACTTAGCATTTAACATTCATCAACATTTTACCCTTACTCACATCATAGATTCAAACCCTAATTATAGAGAAGCATAGTATTCAACCATATCTAACACATCTAAGAACTTAGCATATGGAAAGTGATCGGATCTATCATTCATTCACATCACTAAGCACTTAATCTATCATATCAAGTTCATCTAAACATTCACTATTGCACTAAGATTAAATCATATGAACAATATAATAACCATAATGCACAAAGAAACCATAAAAAAGGATATACGTGGTTCACCCCAGTATGGGGCTACGTCCACCAATTCTTCTCTTCTTTATTATCTTTTGTCGATCTTCTTACATGCACAAAGCCCAAAAACCCTACTATGCATAGGACATGAGATTTGCGCACACCTAGCTAGATCCTCCTTCCTCGAGTTAGGCCACACACAAAGCCTTATGACATAGTCTACACATAATATTCTTACAATCACTTGCACTTATCTCTGCAAGTCTTAACACATAGTATCCACAAAGCCTCTATCTTTGCACTGAGACTATTTTACTAGGTCTCTCTACTTACATCACCTAGATTTCTATTTATACATTAAAAAATGGGCCTAAACATGGGAAAACCCATGGACCGACATCCCATACCCATTACATAAACCCTAAAACAAAAATTTCCCTAAAAAGGGGATTATATCCCACGATCTCCGATTCACTTGGCGCTCCGCCTTCGACCAGCCAGTCGAAGTCCCAAAAATGGTAAAACATTACCAAGGTTCTCCAAAACTTGGTCGAGGGCCAACAGAAAGTCAGTGCAAGAGCTCATGGATATGAGTCCATGAATTTTTGTCTAGGGGAGTATGATGCAGGAGCATTGTCAGCAAGCACATGTGGAGAGATAAATCAGCACCATAATGCGCCTTTTGAATCATTTCAGAATCTCAACTGCTAGTGTTTCCTACAAGTCCTTTTTTTGAAAATGATTGAAAACTGAAGAAGATAAACTGCTTGGGATATGAATGATCATGAATGATCTGGGAGTTTCACTAGTAAACTTTAATGTAATGAAAATTAAGTAGCAGTTAGTTTTTTTTCTCGAGTAGACGAGTAGTCAGAGGGAACCCTATGATCCCTCTAGGATAAATAGAGGTTTTGTATGCTCGAATGAGGCTGTTGCAAATTAGTAGGAAATTGTTGTGATTGAGTTGTTGCTGAAATTTTAGTTCTTGTTTTATCATAGCTATAGCCATTTTTATTTGAATGAATATAATAGAGGAAAATTGATCCAATGCATGGCATTTCTATTGTTTACAATTCTCTGTTATTTTTCTTTCATGAATGAATGAGTTGTGTTATTGAATATATGAAACTGTGAAGTGTTTGGATAAGTTTCAGTTGTTTCTCTTCATTGAGTTCATGAAAGGTGTGAATACAATCTGCAAGGAGTGCATTGACAGAGTATGGTTATACTCAAAATCTCAAAAGAGATAGTGTGAAACTTCCATTTACAGGGAGTGCAAAGGGACTATTGCAAGGTGTGCACAGTCATCGCAAGAAACTAAGTCTTGCATGAGAATTTGTTGTAAAGAGTGACAACATCAGGTTCGACTTAGAAGATTAGAGGAGATAGCATGAACTTTCCATTTGTAAGGAGTGTAAAGGGACTATTGCAAGGTGTCCATAGTCTCTCATAAGAATCCAAGTCTTGCGTAAGAATCTGTTTCAAGGAGTGCACCGATCCGAAATTCGACTAAGTGTCTAAGGAACTCTCTGAAGAGTCAAAGGGTCTGAGAGATAAATATCAAGAGAGATAGAAGCAGAGAAATATTCAAGGGAAGCAAAGTTATGAAGTTTTCACGAGTCATCGACTAAGATCCGTTCAAGAGGGAGTGGGATCATTCTGGATCATCAGATCTAGGAAAAGGTGTAAAAGGTTTAATTCTATGTGTGCACATAGGAGAGAGGATTCGTCGAAGTCCCAAAGAGGCCAGGGACCATCGATCATCCAAAGGGATAGGTGGTAGAAGATCTATAACTCTGGAACAAAAGTACTTCGGAATTTTTGTGGATAAGGAAAAAGAAAAATCATCGAAGAGTCGAAGGCCAAAGTATATACAAGCCATTGGTTTCTAGGATATATGTCTCAACATATATGAGATTTTGGGAAATTTCACTTCAGAGGATTCCAAGCGCAAAGTGTGACAAACTCCCAAAGTCCCAAAGGTCGAAGTAGATCGCAACTATCCATTGTGGAGGACACATGGCGAGAATTCGTCGTCTTCAGGTGAAACCACTCCGGGACAAAGAAAAGGCTGAGAGTTGAAACTCTCGAAGCCGAAAGAGCCAAAGTGAACTACAATCATCAATCTATGAGGGACACACATCCACATATCTTAGTCTTCAGGTGAAAGCATCCTGGGAGAAAGTGGAGACTGAGAGTTGAAACTCTCGAAGCCCGAAGAGCGAAGTGAACCATAGTCATCGATCTATGATAAACACGTGTCAATGGATCATGAAATCTAGGTGAAATAACTCTAGAAGGAAGTGAGTGTGGAGAAATTTGAGTACCCCGAATCACGGATTCCTGAAGTGGATCTTGATCGTCGATCTGAGAACATGAAATCAATGGTGAGGAATTATTTTGGGGAGTGGAGGAAAATTTAGCAAGTGTGCTATTTCACAGCCCACAATTTTCCAAGACCATTGATCTTGTCAAGACAGGGGATCAACTAAAACAATTTAAAGGAGTTTGGGAAAGCACTTTTTCAATTTTAGGGATAGGGCTCCCCGATAAAGGGTGAGCATGTTGGCAGCCCGCAATTTCTGTGAACCGTCGATCGATGGACAGTTCGATAATGATTAGATCATGACCGTGGAAACTCTGAAGGTGATAACAGTGCCTGTGTTTTTATTTTGAGACCAACAAGGTCCCGAGGAGTTGATCCAGCTCAAGAATAATTAACAATCCTTGACCAGGAGGTCAAGCAACCTCGAGGGGAGAAGGGGGATCTGCATCATAATTTTTTTCCATGTTTCATTATTGAATAAATATGTACATGATTCTAATCATATATTTGACTCATCTATGATCTAGGTGGAGCTAGATGGAGAATTCCTTCTAGAACTTCAATGAATACTAGACAGGAAGGAAACCCCACTCAGGAACTGAACCATTGCATAGGTCAAGGTGTAGTGGAAACACTTTGGCTCAGATGAGGCTAGGTGGGAAATGGAGGATTGCATGAGACATGAATATCCATTTTTGTTTACTCTATATACAGAGCATGTTGACAGATAGAACATCGAGGATGAAGTTCCTTTAAGGGGGAGGGAATTGTAACACCTTGTTTCCCCCAGTTTGTAAAAATAACTATATTGGCCAAGAGACTATGGAAAACTCAATATGTGTGAATGTTTGATTTGATGGACCTTTGTATAAAAGGTCAATGAATGTAAATTCTATTATTTTCTAGAAAATGGATAAGTGTTGTATGACTGTTGGAAGGGAGATGTGCTAAGAGAGACCACAAATTCTATGAAAGAGATGGTGAAGGGGACCATGAATGGTTGCATTAACCTCCACCAAACTAGTACCTTACTGGATTTAATTTCTCAGGACCAAAACATTCCTATGACCCAGGAATGAATTAAAGTGAGGCTGGTAGGTGGGAAGACCTCCTCAAGAGTTAATGAGGGGATGGGGCAGAGCACCCATCTGTAGGGATTTTAGACCTAACCAAAGACTGGGAATTCGAGCCACACACAATATTTCTAAGGAAAGAAGAAACATAAGGTGTGGTATGTAGAGGAAGATGAGCAAAGAGTGTAGAGATGAGATACTAATCTCTCTGGTTCAAGGAAGAACTAAGGAATGAGCATGTTATGGTTGCAGGAAATGGCTAGCAGGTTTATGATACAAGATGATAAACGAGGATGTTGAGTGACTGTGGAAGTACTCAGGCGGTCCTCCTTGCTTGGTATAGTGAAAACCATTGCCAAGATCCCGTGGGAGGAGGAGAGTAACCTCTATCCCTACTGTCATTGAGCTAGAAATAAGGATTATATCTAAGAGCATCATGGTCTAGCTTAGGGGTGGCTAGTGGTAAATCCGTTAGGAGTGACTGATCATCTGGTTGGGTGGAAAGAGGCACCCCTTTCAACAGTCAAAACATGTCTTTTGGTTCTGATAAGTGTTCCCATGCTTTATGCTTTGAATTGAGAATAATGGATGCATGCATGTATTTATATATTTATAAATGTATTATATATTGAAATGGTTAAGCTATGTGTATGCGTTTGTCTTCTTGTGACCTCATGCTTCTTCTTGATTTTCCATATGTGCTAGTTTAACCCTCGAAGGTGTTTTTCCTATGGAATTACCTCAGAGTTACAAATTCGGAGAAAGCCTCTTGGAACTTCTACCGTCTCAGTAATTCCATGAGATTTCCCTGCCCTGTTTCAGAACTTAAAGTTCTACGAACTAGGAAGGAACCTCCTTCAAACCAGTAGTCTAAGAGACCTTAGGATCGTGCCCATAGCCTTAACCAAATCTTGGCTAAAAGTAGATTTTATAGCTCGAGATTCATCAGAGGGTCCATATGATTATGGTTTAAGAACCCTGCACTAAGCCCGAAAGGAGATAGCTCTTGATGGTTTCAGAGCTTCAGGAGCTTGAATCCCTACGATGTTAAACTTCACAACTATCAAAATTACCTAAATCTCAAAGTCACAAAATGTTGTGAGTCATTGATATAGGGAGTCAATTGGGGCCCCTTATCGATCGTATGATCATCTAGTGGAAGTTTTCACACATGGTACTTCAGCAAAGTCCCACCTCCAGAAAATGGAGTGGCAATGAATCCAAAACCTCTGAAGGTCGAAGTGACGACATGAACATCACCATTGATTTGAATATCCTTTGGGTTCCTTCCTAATCGTCAGATATAGGATGTGGTCATCCTAGCGCTAACCAAACTCGAGAGATAGGAGTAGTTTGCACCGCAAAACTCTCGAAAGTTGAATCCCCGAAGCGACGAGAGTCATATATCTATGGGTTGACTTTTTCAGATCTCGACCATGAGATATGAGGGATGTTAGAAGGTTGTCAGTCTAGAGTGGCATGGCACAGTGATGTCATCTAGGGTGATGTGGACCCTCGATATACATGATACGTGTCACCTGGACTCATGCATATCACATATCCTATATACCTACCGGAGCATGACACATGTCACCCCCCGATGAGGGCCCATATCTCACTTGGCCCTTCCATGAGTCAGCTTGTGGTATGTGCTCGCCTAGACAAAGGGGTTCGTGAAGTGACTAGGATTTCAGGACATCGAGACTCCAGATGGTTTGGGGTGTAGTATGGTAGAGAGACCAAAAGGTTTGAAGGCCGGGGCCATGTGGAAATTTTATCGAACTTCGAAAGTTTGGAACTTTGGGTAGTCTCGTGAGTATATAACAAAGAGGCATGAAGCGCCGAATTTCCTCCTTAGCTGATATACGAAAAGGTGATTAATTCCAATCATAGGATCGGACGGTGGGTAGTATTTCACCGTGGAGGATGGAACTTAGAAACAACATGTGTGAGGTGGAGCCACGTGGGTGCCATGTGGCCCTCAACCAATGAATGTCCGAAGAACTTTGGGAAGCCATACGTTTCAACCCAAAAATCGGATTTGATCCTGGTAGCAGTCATTAGAATGATACATGTGAGTAGAAGAGGATAAAGACCTCAGACAGAGGATCTCAGATGTTGAGTAGAGAAAAAATTTGATACCTCATCCCTAGGAAATATACTCAGGGGTCGTGTGTGTTACAGAATCAATATTACCTTTTTAAACAATTAGTAATTAATTTGTTATTTTATTAATCACCACAATAGATCAATAATGGACTTGTATTTAAAATCAATTATATAAATATGATTAACAAGAATTACAAGGTTTTATAAAGAATAATCTGAGACAGTGAAGGAAACCAATCCTTTTTATATCACCAACTCTAGGAGACACAAATCCCCTTCTTCAAGGAACCAACCCTAGGAAGAACCAAATCCCTTGGTTTAGGGCACCAACCCTAGGAAGAACCAACTCCCTTGTCTTAGGGCACCAACTCCCTTATTTCACACTTTACTTAATAAAGGATATGAATCCTTCCTTTCTCCTCCCTTCCACCCTCACTACATAAGTATCATTGGTTCTTCTTCTTGGACTCTGCTTCTTCTTTGATCTTTAGATCTAGACTGTAGAGACTCTTCTTCTTCATCGCTCTTTCTTGCCTATATAGTATTCCAACTAGTGTGAGTGTTGAAGAATTGTGTCCATTTGTTTGTACCATTGTACCTTTTCATTTAAATTAACAATAATAACATTTGTCTTTTAATTTATAATTAATATCTCCCTCTGTTATTATTCACACATTAACGTGAAATTTTTTTGATTTAGTAAGAGGGATTTTCATTAATTGATCACAGGAATGGATTGATTTATTTTAACTCGATCCCAGCATTTTTATTTTATTCTTAATCTTTTTTTGTGTCCCCATTTCTCCAATAGATCATATTTGATATTTTTGATTAGCTTTCCAATGCATTGGATGTGTTTGATCACTTAATATCAATCAGGACAGAATCCAAATCTTGTCTGGTTCAAAGTTTCTTCATGACAGAGGAAAAATTCTTCCTATGTATGTTAAAATTTGCACAAACTCACTTTCAGGACCTATATTCCATATGACCATAGGCGGTAACTAAAAGTTGAGCCAAACGAGTACTTAATCACTTATCAAGATTGATGGTTGTGTTTTATTTGCACATTTGAGATGGATGGCTCTCGTTCACTTCAGGACTTCGGTGTCTCGGGACTCATGCCTTTGCAGTATTCCAACGCTTCTGGAACAAATTCCACCAAAGGGTGTATCAACACTCTCTGCTTGATAACCTTCATATGTCAAGGAGCTAGGACCGTATACTTAAGCACAAAGGATCTCTCACTCTCTAGGTATTCGGTTATTCGTGACTTCATCCTTCAGTGCTTCAGGTAGTTTTTTCGGTAGGAGAAGTTGGATATCCCAGAAGGATGTACTCCCGTACTGAAGTATCTTTTCGATCTCACTATTGACATGGAACTAGTTGAGTGGATGTCACATGTCACCTTGATTCATGACTTTTGTATACCTAATGTGCCAACTATACCTTGAAACTTGTCACTAGCCGATTGGGCCATGTGTCATATTTGTCTTCTGCCACATGTCTTACTTCATGGCTTCTATACCTCATGGATTCAGGATTTTTGGCACTTTTATACCATCCTTTGATTATTTCCAAAGTGTCGAATAGATATACCACTGTAGATTTTCAATTGCCTTGATCCTATGGCCTTTGTTTATTTTATAACTCTGGGGTTTGGGGGTTCTTGGTTTATCTAAGTTGTTTATCATTAGAGTACGTCAATTCCATATTTGACCACCTTCTTCCTTAGTGTGCTATAAATATTTTCACTCTAGATCAACGGTTGAAGGGATTTCTTAATCTTCCTCTGATTTGACGGTCGACGGGAGTTCATGAATTTGGGGCTTCGGCCTTCAAGTAAAATTACCTATTTTAGAATCCTTTTCATTGGTGTTAAGGTCCTAACCCGTGTTGATACTAAGAGGGGGGTGAATTAGTATCAAGTACAATTTAAAACCTTTTTCAACTTATAATTAAACCATTCAATTATATCCAATGAGAAATGAACAATGGTATAAGAGTTACACCAATACACCACAATACACCATG
>SNQJ01S0215945.1:2573-12917 GCA_010110895.2 Picea sitchensis | reverse complement strand
GTGAGGGAGCATAAGGAAGGATTTGAATATCATGGATCCAATTAGTACTTATAATCATACATCAACCAAACATATATATATCATCCCTGAGGTAGGCATACCCATGCTCGAAATAGAGACAAAGCATGGTCGTTAACACAATACACTACGGATCCATGAAGTCAAGTGAAAGATCATGGCCATGAGAAAAGACAATGTGGATGTTTGTCACAACATACATCAGGAAGACATCGAGCGCCAATGAGAGTTCCCCCAAAGTCTTCAAAGTACTCATATAGTAGTGATATAATCCATTGCAACTTGGTAGAGGTAGAATGAAGGAGTGGTGTACCCCTAAACCCAAGGTCTTTGTCCTAATGTTGATGGTATGATTATAAGTCATGAATATAGATGAGATGATGTTGAGCATGGTAGAAACCATTTGAAGATCAATCATTGATTAATACCATTAACAAACACAAGGGGAGTCACCGATAATGAAAATGAACCCCAAGGTACCTAGTAAATTATAGTCATCGTGAAGAGAGGATATGATGTCAAACACTCCTAGAATCAATCAATTGGGAGTCAATGCAGTAAACCCACTATCAATTGTGAGGGAGCGTGACACTGAGGACTGAAATCTCCAAGGTATTAGTTGTTTTCTACATCCTTCTCCTAGATAATGTGTTGAAGTTAATATGAATAAATCCATCAAATGAGAGCCTTAACGTATGCCCCATCAATCAACTTGAAAGATACACTGAGAGGTCTTGTGAAGAGATAGAATCACCAAGAATAACTGACAAAAGGATGGTTGACTCAAATGGTCAACAAGAAAATAGATGGATGCCTCAAGATTACTTTCGTTGAACATATAGCATAACATAATGATTACCTAGCATAATTGAGTCAAGATCATCACTAATATAGTGAAAAAATGCATGAGGCATTTCAACATTTTTCATAGTGACTAGAAGAGTAACCAGTTCGAGGAGTATATGAATCATACTGATGGTACGACTCCTAGGAAATATATAACCCAGTTGTAAGACAATCACACAAACAATTTCCATGTTCAAGGGTGTCATGACTAACAACTGTCACTTTTGAAAATACATATCAATAGTAAATAAAAAAATCACTCCGTTTTCTTTTGAGTGTCTTCTCCATGGTTTTACGAGTGCGAAAGAGAGATAAAATTATGCTTGATGGTGTCTTTTTCATACAGTTTTTATGAGTCTGAAAAATATGTGAAATTTCACTCGATTGGGTCTCTTTTTCATGGTTTAAAAAACATGAAAAAGAGCTAAAACTTAGCTCATATGGAGAGACAGAGTGGCTCGATTGGATGCTTCTATGTTCGAAGCACATCGAACCGACCTAAGAAAAATAAATGTAGACTAGTACTGGAAAGTTATGTCCACTCATGCTAGTGTTTATCTCCATGGGTAAAGGGTCACATAATGGATGCAAGTTAATGCAAAAGGAAAGAGGATTAAATAAAACAACAACGTAGCATTAGGAACCAAGACATAAGAAACAATATGCATGTGCGACCATAAAGTAACATAAAATATGGAAATCTCCTCAGGATATGGCTAGAACATAGATAAACAAAGAAGAATGAGGTTCAAATTCAAGTCATGGAGGGTCTAAAGGAGAGCTCCTTGGTCAACAGGAAATCATATCATGGGAACCATATGGAAATTACGGTGCTAACTAGGGAACCCATGAGGGGTAGGCATTATTGTACATGTTATGATGCGAAAAAAGATAAGGGGCAGTGTCACAACTTGATGGGATCCAACTTAAGGTTTTGTGATGGAAAATGGATGGTTAATAATGCAATATGGTATTACAATGAAAAACCTATCCCTATATGTCAGTTCGAGACACATACCTCAAGTTAAATGGATGTCACCATAATATTGAATAATGTTACTAAATTCCTATAAAAATGTTAACAATAGACCCTTTTTTTCAAAATTTCACTTTAGAAACTCATAAAAAGTCACAAAAATGCTCCAAAATGGAAATAACTAGAATGAACTAGTGTGAAAAAGGGTTTTTCTAAGCCAAAATGATAGAAAAATGTCTTTTTATGGTAAAAATAGTCCATTTTCACATTGAACTTGGGAAAAATTGGAAAGTTTAGTGGAAAACCCTCCTACCTGCTAGAGATTTTGGAGAATATTACATAGGTTTCATCTATAAAAATTCAAAATCAACTATTCTAGGTAATTCCTTATATTTGTTCCTTTCATTTGATTGTATTTTTAAATATTTTGGGTGATTGTAGAATTTTTTGGAGATCCTAAAATATCTTTGGTTGGTTGTGGCTAGGTTTTAATCAATCATGTGCGTCCAGTAAGGAAGCATGAGACCGGTTACACATGTCACCAGAGTTAGGCACAACCATGTACCAAAAGGTCGGATCTATCCCATTTTTCTTCAAATTTTTTGTATTTTTGCTAATAGAATATGTTGGATTTTGAAAGACATTCTTGCACCATAATTGAGTGGAAAAATCCATATCATGAGATCAATGACTTAGTAGCGTTAGGAGACTAGCACACATTAGCAACTTTATTGTATTGCAAGATCTTGGAATTTTTCAAATGCCAAAACAAGAGGTCACAAACTTAGGCTATTAGAGAAACTAGTGAGGTTCTAGATCCTCAACTAGAAACACTTTGATGCAGGGGTTAATCAACTAAAAATTGAGGTAGAGGATATGTACTTCATTACTTTTTTTTCATTGCGTGCGGTACCATTTCTTCTGTCAGGTGGTCCAGGTGGATCCAACCTATTTGTCAGTAACTAAGTTGTAGAGTACTATCGTACAGGGGATATGATTTCTAGCAACAAACTCCCCATCAAAGATGTCATGGACCTCCCATTATATATGATCATTTTAACTATTACCCAGGAAGAAATCTCCACTGCAATACATCCAACATCCAAAGGACATGTCCAATATGAATTGGAATACCTCAACCCAATGTTGTTTCATTGGTGCTCAGGTTTGTTGACAAATATAAAGGATCAACTGGCAAGATGTAGGAATAGTCGACAGAAAAAATTTAGGTATGGATCCATCTTAGTCTCATTCTTCTTGGAGAGGGTCCCACGAATGAGGCCCCAAGTCACTATGTCATTTGCAAGGCCAAGAGACCCCAAATTGGTGTAGTGGACTAACTGCATGACATGAGTCTTGGGAGAAAATTGTAAAGTTGGTAGAAAGTTGACTAGGTTAGTGGAATGAGCAGATCATGGAAATTGAAGACTTCATGTACCAGGGTACTGAATTTAGTGAGGACCCAGAGCTAGCACTACCCATCAGGGCTCAATGGGGCTTGCTCAATAAGAATAAAGGACTTCTGAATTTTTTTATTTTTTTTTTCAAGTTTTGATAATGTCTTTTTGTTTTTAGATATGTATTTTTGATGGTGCAACATAATTAATCAAATTTGTTCTCTTGACACAAATGTGGGACCGACATGACTAAAAGGATGGGCATAGATCCACCACAAGATAAGTGATGAGGATATGTCCAAGGAAGAGGAGAGTGACACTGAGAACCTCCATGAGGTGTGAAGGAATCTTAAGGGATTGACCATGGGTGTGCCTTCAATGCATATGGAGGAGACTCCTCCACAACTCCAGTGCCATATAGTGGGTGTGTCCCACCCATTCCTTTATCTTCTTAAGTGGGTATCCTATGTAGTGGTATTCTATCATGAAACCCATGCACCTTAGGATGAATAGATAACAATTTCCCACTTTTTGTAGTATGACATAATATTAGATGCTTTGCATTTATTATATCATGATGAGACATTGAGCCTGCTTTTGTATACTACACAATTTTTGGACTATATGATGTAACACAACTCTTTATCTATATATACATATGGTTTGGATTGTACTTATGAATAAAAATTATGTGATTGGAATCCATGGTTTTTAACATGCATTATTTTTAATGTTTAATTTAAGAACAAATTCCATTCTAACACAAACAAAATTACTAGTTAATGGAACCTATGTTAAGCTCTTGGTCTCACCATGGGTGTTCCTATGATGAGGGCCATGTATATCTACCTTATAGATGAAAATAAATAAACAATCATGATAAGCACTAAATTGAATAAACCCACACCTAGAAAACAAAAATCATTCACATCACACAAGCTAAAAATACATTATGTACAAAGAACTGCACATTTTTCTACCTTACATAGAATAGAGCCCATTTCTAGGATCTGACCAAGGATATTTATCCTTATTGATGAAATCATGGGTTATTGCTAGCCTCATGTGGCATAGCATGTCGGGGCTACATTGCATAGAATCAAATTTTTGTGTATGAAAACACTCATTGTGAGTAGTCTCGTGAGATATTGTATCTCCCTAATGATTTCCATTAATAAACAAACAAGATATGAAACATTGATCTCTAGTGTGATTGGGAGCATAAAATTTGGTGGAAAGTTCCTAAAAATATATCCGAGGTAGAAAACGATCAAGACTGGACATTTTACTGGATGCCCCGCAAAACATCCTCAATCCTAGATCGAAACTCATCATGCTAACCCTCATTCATTTCATATAAGTAAGAATAGATGATCAATATGTCATGTCTTCCTTTGGCTTATATATTGAAGCAATTTCTTCCAGGATGGTCTCATATGAAGGAAAATCAATATCTATGAAGTGATGCGAACATGGAGAGTCAACAACCCTGGTGGGTGGAGTAAGTTTATCATACTCCATATGAGGATGGAGTGTCTGACCAATGTCAATTGGTGCTCACAGGATCACCGATGAGATAATCTCAACCATTGTGAGTGACATGCGAGATCTATAAGAATTTACTTCCTCTGGACAAGGTACCACCCAAGGATCAAAAGACCCAAGGGATCCATTGTTAAGAAAATACATTGATCCAGATGGATTTCGGAGGCCTCCCACCTATTCCAACTGGCTCATTTTGGCAGTTTTCCAGTTTGGCAGTTTTTTTCTAGTGTTTGGGTCCTCGACTTTCGGGGTCATTTTGAGGTCCTAAACAACCTTTCTAGGGATCGCCACAATTAGACCATTGATGAAGTTAGATTATGATGAGAAAATGTGTATTCCTCGGATATACCTTTCCAACGGGCTATGGTGCACCTAAAACGAAGATCATATGAAAAATTTATGACCCTGGGAAGTTGATGTACTAACTTACCCCAACGGGGCCCACATGAATTTTGGTGTTTCATCTCCTAGGGTTAGGTTTTTGGATGTTTAGGCATTGGGAATTCATGTTTATTGTAAAAATTCTTGGAGAGCCTCATTGTAACCATCTTCATGCGAATGAGCACAACCGTCACATCTCTTCTTAAAGATAAGCCACCACCATTCTATCAAGCTTATTTTCAATATGCATTTTACAGTTTTATCATATTTCCTTATTCAATAGAAGCCATTTTTACTGTGTCTTTGTTATTGTTCCTTATTCTTATGTTTTAAGAATAATAATAATCTGTGTTCATTTCATTCTACTCATAAAATCCGGATCAGACATCATATTAATAGGAGTCACAATTTTTCAAGGATATGGTGCAGGAAGGGTAAATGTGTCCATCAAGGGGGAGTCTTTGAACATCCCCACACTTTTTCTCATATACACATTCTTGGAAACACCAACAAATGGCACATTGGATCCCACATTTGTCCTAAGGTCAAGCATGCAGTGTGCAAGTTGATCGATGGTAATGATCTTCCCTTGATGAAGAAAGCGAAGGACCAACAATAAAGTGAAGGACCCAAAATAATGATGAGAATTCAAACATCATCTTATAGAACCAAGCGTGCCCTAGAAAGTTGTAAAACATCATCTTTATGTTGAAAATCTCATCTTCTAATTCCCTTAGATAAATAGAAATATTACGTAGAGCCTGATCAATTTCTTCATTCTGTACCGAATAGTCGACTAGCCAGTTGTCCACATCATCTTCACCATATTTAAGGATGTTGTAAAACTTTTCTAAATACAACCCCTTAAAAATATCAACTTGTTCATTGAAGGCTTGCTTGGTTAAGGGCAAGGAGTTGACGATTAAGTTTGAGTCTTGGACCTCGTTGGTACTTTCGGCTAAGTCTATTTCGGTCAACTTTCTGAATAATTCTTCTTTATTTGATATGGCTTGTTCACATGATTGGACAATGAGATGCAGGCCCTTCACTTTCTCTTTCCAACATGCATTTAATTGCGTGATCCGGTTTAACGAGGGGAGATCTTCTTATCTTCTTCTCATATCTGTCATGTTGCTGACATGGATGCCAAAAGAGATGATCGTGTCTATATAGAAACGTTCTTCATTTTTTAAATCCGTCTGCAAATGTTCATGCAAAGCATCTACCCACATTCCAAGGGAAGCCATACTTTGTGATGTTTCCCAGGCCTGAGTAATCAGATCCATTCTTTTCTTGATATTCTCCTCCACATAGCCTCTACACAATGTGAGGAGGCTAGAGGATCCTTTTAACTTGGATGCAGGGGTGGCATGCATGGCTATTGCTAAAGGACTGGAAAGCAATGGCATAGGAATCAAAGCTTCCTCCAATTTCTTGACTCGGTACTTCAGTCTGGCATTCTCGGCTTAATGCCTCCAATGGAATCATCAAGAGAATCTCTGGTTGCTTGGTGAAGTCAGGATATTTGGGACGACTGCATGTTCCTAAGGTTAATCTCTGAACGAGATTTCCCTTTTTTATTTCTTACATCTCTCTTTTCAATAATTAAATTTTTAGACTCGTTGTAAAAAACAACGCTCTGGAATACGAAGGATTCATCTTCGTCAAAAATTTCGGTCTCAGTTATTTCCATTGGGAGACTATGCTGGATCGAGTCCCTGGGCTGATCAATGTTGCAGAATACGCTACCCAAATCAGTCTCAAGTTCCATGTCTTCACTTTCAATTTCAGACTCTTCCGCTTGACTTGGAAATTTTTTTCTCTTCTTCTTAACAGGAAGTTTGTGAGAACTATCGATTTTAGTGCGAGCATGGTTCTTATCTCCTCCTCTATTTGAATAACTCTGGGTCATTTTCTTACCAAGGTGGGCCATTGGATCGATGCTCCAGGATGTCGTTCTCTTGGGAGTGGTAGCTAGGGATTGAACATTCTTCTCATCGGGGCCTTTTCCATGTTGTTTGTACAATTCAATGGTTCTTTGTAATGTCTCTAAGTCGTCGACGTCAGAAGTAGGAGTGTTGTCGTCATTGTCTTTGTCTTCGTTCGGACGTGTCTGGATAAAAGAATTGTTGAAGCCAACTGCTAGTAAATGTTCTAAAAAAATCCCATTATGGTCGAACCCTCTTATCCTTTCAACATATATTAGGTTCAAGTTGTTGAAATGGCCTGCAAATTCGTCAATTTTGTTGACGTTCCTCAACACGAAGTCCCCAACTTTCCAAGGCAGAGGAATGAACTGTTTGTTTCTCTTCTCATGCAATAAATGCAACAAGTAGTTGTATTTAAACATTTTGTCTGTAATGTTACATGGAAGGAAAAGAAGGATTTTCCTTGGAGCCAAAAATCATTATCATAGCATAAATTTCCATTTGTTCAAGTGCCCCTTTCCTGTCAAAAAACTTGGTTTCCTAGTCAAACATGTGGTGAGAATCCTTTCCTAACAATAAATCTTTGAAAACAAAGAAAAAGTCATTAAAAACCTCATAAAAAAAAATGGGAAGCCTTGTGCCTCCACAAGGCCTGGTACTAGAAGATTACTGGGTCGAATTCACAGTTTACCTTCTTGGACATAGACAGTTTTGGAAACAGAAAGAAATGCGCTATCGTGAAAACCAAGTAGGATGACATATAAAATTTCTTCTCCTTTTTCAATCGTGATAATTGGGAACAGATTTCAATGGAAATTAGCTTCCCCCAATAAAAAATGGCTTGTTCCTTGACTGTGAAATACAAAATATAAAGAACCATGCAAGAAATTGATCTGCCCAAGAAGGCGATCTATAGGAGAAGGTGACCACGAAAGCCATAATCCAGCTTCTGACCAAAAACTTCTCAAGGGCGCACCATTGGTTTGGGTGACCAAGAAATGGGGATCCAAACCAGGATGATCTGAGAGTGGCCAAGAGGCTTTGGCTATATCATAGTGACCTCCAAGGATCAATGGGAGAAGCACAATGTAGCCATAGAAGAGGGCCCACTCACTTCATTCTAGCAAAGGAGAAACTAGTAAGGGTGCAAACCCCACTTGGTGTGCCCTCCCTTCTGCCTTGGAAAACTTGAAGGAAACAATTTTCTCCATGAGAGAGTGGCTAGCTATTGGGATAATCTTTCTCTCAGAGGTGGAAGCATGGAAAACGGAGTCACCAGGAGGCATCCATGAAGGAAGGGGCACTGGTTATTCTTCAAAAACCCTAAAAATGAAATTGTCGTGAATGTAAAATGCAAACTCATAAAATAAAACAAATGAGACACATAGCTTCAAAATAAAAGGTAAGACTCCTTTATTTGAGTCCGGGTTCACCTTATATACTAAGGGAACCATTTATTTACATATATTTAATTAATCATCAAAATTTGAAGATATGTTGCGCCTAGGTGATTGACTTGTGCGCCCTAGGTGGGCGTTCCCCTAGGTGGCCTCCTTGGCCCAATTCCTCCTTGTTTAGATCTGGAAGTGTTTGGGCTTCCATGAGAAGATGAGGAAACCTGATGTGAAATACATCGGTTGTGATCCACTTTGCCTGAGCTGGAGTTTGGCCTTGGCAGGCTACCAAATATGAAGTGTATGTCTAGTGTCTTGTAGAGCGACTCCTGGTGTCCAGTATAGTGTCTTTGGCTAATGTGAGTTGGAAATCGGGAATGTTGTCCACTGGATGAGTGATGGTGACTGGTTCTTCCAAGAGGGAAGGATCAAGCAAATTTAAGTGATTTACATTAATGACATTGTGGATTCCCAGTTGTTGTGGCAGATCCAACCTATATGCATTTTATCCAATCTTGTTGAGTATGGTATACAGACCATATCTTATTGTCAAAAGATTGTGATGGTGGCCTTTGAATCACTTCTTATCCAAGTTTAACCAGACTTGATCCCCTAGTTGAAAGGACATCAAGGTTCTTTGTTTTTCATGGTGTTGCTTGGCATGATCTTGGGCTGCTTGGAGTGTTGTTGTTACTGCACTGTGGCATTGTGCAATTTGTTGGAGAAATCATCGATTTGAAAGTTGTTCCTCTTATTGATGGAAGGTACCTTGAGGAGCCCAAGTGAGTGGGAGCTCGTTTGGAGATGTTGGTTGGAAGCCCAAGAAAACTTCAAAAGGTGAAAATCCTGTAGAAGAATGTGTTGCCTTGTTGTAGCTATGTTGTAGAATGTGCAAGTAATTGTCCCATTATTTTTTGTGCCCAAAGTGAGTTTGGAGAGCATGAACCAAGACTATATTGACAACCTCTATTTGGCCATCCGTTTGAGGATGGAATGCAGTAGAAAACTTGAGGTGGCACCCCAATAACACCCATATGGTCTTCCAAAATGTGCTGAGGAAGTGAGAATATCTGTCTGAGATGATAGTGCTTGGGAGGCCAAAATGGGTCTAGGCATGTTGGAAGTAGAGTTTCATTGTTTGCACTACTCTAGTAGTCTTTGTGCATGGGATAAAAAGTGCCATTTTGTTGAAGCGACATACCACTACCTAGATTTCATCATGTTTCTTTTGGGTTGTTGGAAGTCCACTAAGGAAGTCCATTGAGATTGACTCCAAAGGCCGAGAAGGAAGCGAATCTGGTTGATACACCCCATGCTTCTGGTTGGATGGCTTGGATTGTGAGCATAATGCACAAGCTCTGATAAATTTTTCAACTTGAGGTTGCGTGGAAGGCCAATGGAAATGGCATTGCAGATGTTGGATGGTCTTTGTGGTCCCGAAGTGGCCCCCATAGGATGAAGCATGCGCCTCCTTGATGAGCAAGAGGCGGTCTTCTCAGTGTGGAACACATAGAAAATTCAACTTATATAGCCACCCATCCCGAATAATGTAGTCTAGGAAGGGGGTCTGATTGATCATTATGGGACTTTGCAAAGCTTCCCAAATCTCTCTATAGTCGGGGTCAGTAGTATATTGATCTTTCCATGTGTCATAAGTAGCACAACGCACTTCTATAATGGAAAGAACTAGAGTGGGAGGTCGACTTAGCAAATCATCCATCTTATTAGAAGTGTCTTTCTTATATCTGATGACTAAGTGGAATTTTTGAATGTAGGAGGCCCATTTAAGGTGCCTTTGTTCCTGAATATTCGATTGAGAGTTGATGAAAATCAAAGGGTGGTGGTCTGTATGTAGAATG
>SNQJ01S0215944.1:0-15524 GCA_010110895.2 Picea sitchensis | reverse complement strand
TATGATAGTTAGCAGGTTCTATATTAAAGAGGTTATGATTATATGGGTAATTTATTAGATTTGGAGATTATCGGTGATAGATGATAGGGTTGGGGGCTTAGGGGTTAAGGATAGGTGGTTCTATATTAGGGTAATTGACTATAAATTTTAGGGAATCTATTGGTAAGAGGTTATATTAGAGTTTATAAGTAATATTAAGGTTATGGGTAATATTAAAGGTTATATAAGTTAGGTGTCAAGAATGATTTTTAGGTGTTATAAGCCATATAGCTTACATGAGATATAACATTTTTAGGTGTTATAAGACATATAGTTTACATGAGATATAATGTTTAAAGGGTTACGTATTACAAGTATTATGAATAAAGAGTGAAATTATAGGGTGCATAAGGGCTATAAGGGTTATACAATTTAGTGATTGTAGGTGTTAGAGGTTACAAGGATTACGGGTGTTGAAGGTTATAAGGGCTATAGTGTTTAAGTGATGATAATGGTTAAGGCTTATATGCATTAAGGGTCACAAAGGGTCATTATGGTTGGGGGTGATAAAAGTTAAATGGATTAGAGATTAGGGGTTAGTTGTGAGGGACTATAGTGGTTATGGGTTTTTAGTGTTATGGAATAAGATTATAGAGGTTAAGGGTCATATATCCAAATGGGTGAAAATTACACATGTATATAGGTTTTATCAATTAAGGATTAAAGTGAGAAGTTATAGGTGTTTCGTGTTATGGATTCCTAGTCATAAGGGTTTAGGTTTATAGAGATTTAAAGTTATATTATGGGTTAATATGGGTTAGTGGTACAATGTTATAGGTAATTGGGGGTTATATATATGTTCTAGGATTAATAATAATATGATTTAATGTTTATAAGAGGGTTAAAAGGTATATTGGTAAGAGTTAAAAGATTTATGGTCTATTGGCATTAGGGTTTATGTGTAAGAGGTTATTAGTGTTAGATTTTACAAGTTAGAAAAAAATGAGATTAAGGGTTATATGTTAGTTAGGGTTTATATGGATTGGAACACCAATGGTTAGGTGTTATAATGGTTAGGGGTTAAGTAATTTGGGTTTAGAGGTTCGGGGTATTGATGGTTATAATAGGCATGTGTTATGGGGTTAGGCATGATATTGATAAAAGTTTATATAAGTTGGAGGGATTATCAATTATATTAGATATTTATATAGAGTTTGGGGTTATAATTCATATAGGCATTAAGGGTTATAATGGTTAAAAGATAAAGAGGTTATATGGATTAAATTTAGAAGATATAAGTGGTTATAAGAGTTATTGGATATAAGTTTAGGTTGGGTTAATTTGGTACAATGTTATTATAGGTAGTGGGGGTTATATATATATGTTAAAAGATTAATAATAATATGAGTTAATGTTTATAAGGGTTTAAAATTTATATAGGTAAGAGTTAAAATATTTATGGTCTATTGGCATTAGGGTTTAGGTGTAAGAGGTTATTAGTGTTAGGTTTTACAAGTTAGAAAAAATGAGATTAATGGTTATATGTTAGTAGTTAGGGGTTATATGGATTAGGTTTTACAATGGTTAGTGTTATAAGGGTTAGGGTTAAGTAATTTAGGTTTAGAGTTCGGGATGATGATGGTTTTAATAGTTATTTGTTATGGGGTTAGGGATGATATTGATAAAAGTTATAAGTTTGAGGGGATATCAATTATATTAGATGCTATATAGGGTTTTGGGGTTATAATTTATATTGTCATTATTGGTTTATATTGGTTAAAAGATAAAGAGGTTATATGGATTAAATTTAGAAGATATAAGTGGTTATAAGAGTTATTGGCTATATCAGTTTAGGTTTAAAATGATTAGGGAAATAGGTTAGAGGTTATAAGGGTAAGGTTTGAGGGAGTTCAAGGTTATGAACGATTAGGGTTATAGGTGTTAGAGGTTTAGGGTTACAAGGTTTTTGGAGTTCTGAGTTGGAATATAGGATTAATGGATATATGATAGTAGTTAAGAGTTATATTGATTAGGTTTTACAATGGTTAGTTGTTTATAAGGGTTAGTGGTAAGGTAATTTAAGTATTATGGGTTACTAGTTCCGTGTGGGATTTAGAGTTTAGGGGTGATGGTTATAATAGGTAGGTGTTATGTGGTAGGGGTGATACTTATAAAGGTTATAAGTTGATGGGATATTGGTTAGATTAGATGTTACATAGGGTTTGGGGTTAGAATTGTTATAGGGATTAGGGATTACAAGATAATGGGGTTAAATGGATTAATAAGAGTTATTGGTTATATGGATTAGGTTTAAAAGGGTCGGAAATAGGAGTTAAAGGTTAGCATCTAAAGGTTATATGACTAAGGTTAAATGGAGTTATAGGTTATGAGCCTTATAGATTAGGGCTATAGGTGTTAAGGGTTTAGGGTTACAAGGTTTTGGAGTTATATTGTAGGTTATAGGGTTTTTTGGTTATGGGTTATAAGGGTTAAGTGTGAAAGGTTATAGTGGTCATTATAATTTTTTAGGTGTTATAGCCTAATTAATTTTAGAGTTTAGGAGTTTTGATTTCTTAATATTAAGGGTGATAGATTGTAGGAAGAAAGGGTTTATATAAATTATATATATACTTTGATGGTTAGTGGTCATGGGATTAATGGCTAGTATAAGTAACATGGATTAATGGATTAAGGTAAATATACTTATTCATTTTGCATTGAAGTTATAGGGATTAGAAGTTGGGAGTTAAGGGTTATTGGGATTGGAGAGAATGGATTGTGTGTTTTTGAATGAAGATTAGGTTTGATAGGGTTTAGGGGTTCTATTATGGGGACACAATGGGTGAGAATTATGAGTTAAGGGTTATAAGAGTTATTTAATTGAGAGAGTATATTAAGCAGGAAGAGATGAGTTTATGGTTTTGTGGTTAGGGTCATAATGGATAAGGTTTATATATGTTATTATAGGTTAGGGGTTAATGCTTATAAGGTTTAAGAATTAGAATTATATAGGTAAGAGTTATAAGTGTTAGGGTCATAATGGATAAAGGTTTATATATGTTATTATATATGTAGGGTTAATGCTTATAAGGTTTATGAATTAGAATTATATGGGTAAGAGTTATAAGTGTTAGGGTCATAATGGATAAGGTTTATATATGTTATATAGGTTAGAGGTTAATACTTATAAGGTTTATGAATTAAATTATGGGTAGGACATAGGTTTTATGGGTTATTGGCATTAGGGGTTAGGTGTAAGAGGTTATTAGTGTTAGGGTTTGTGAGTTAGGAGATATGATATTTAAGGTTATATGCTAGTAGTTAGGGTTATATGGATTAGGGTTTTGCCATGGTGCTAACAATTTATAGGTTTGGGAGTGTAAATTATTATATAGCATTATGGAGATAAAGAACATATAAAAGTGTTAAGAGGCAATGAGTTATAAGGGTTAGGAATTATACAATTTAAAGTGAATATTTAAGGGTTAAAATGATTTAGAATTAAACGTTTTGAGAAAGGAAGGGAAAGAAACGGATTAGTTTATATGATTGGGATGTTTATTAACTACACGGTCGGAATGATGTTTCATACAAGAACAATTTTGAATTTTTAGCAAATACAAGGGGTTTTGGCCATGTGCACACTATTATACATAATAATGAAAAAATTTGATGTTGGAAAAAAAAGTCTTATATTTACTAAAGAGTTATGAGGGAGGTTTTAAATTTGGAAAAAAAAAAAAAAAGTCTTATATTTACTAAAGAGTTATGAGGGTTTAGAGGAAGAATTTATAGGTGGTAATTATGGACGGGATAGCAAGGTATCTGAGATATGGGTTAAAGATTTTGGAATAGAGTTAAAATAATTGAAATTAAATTTAATAATAATGAAGTGTTAATGTTTATAAGTATTATAAATACTAGAGGTTAAATTTCTATGGGTGACATGGGTTATGGTTCGTGGGGTTAGGGGTGATAATAGTTAAAGGACTTATAAGGGTTATAATTGTTTGCAATTAGGTGATATAAGTGTAATGGGTTATATGGGGGAGGGATTTAGGTAGAAGGAATTATTGTTTTAGGGTTAAAGGTTATATACATTTGGGTTTATAATGGTTCAGAGTTATAGGGGGTTAGGAGAAAGGGGTTACATTAGTGCAAAGGTTAAATGGGTTTGGGTTATAGCTTAAGGGTTATGGTTATAAGTGTTAATGGTTATTAGTTATAAGGGTTAAGGATTATGGATTATATGGGTAATAAAGTTTAATGGTTATAAGGTTTAGGGTTTATAATTTATATAGGTAATAAGGTTTAAGGGTTACTATAGTTATAGAGTTTAAGGTAATAACTTATAGAGTTGGGCATATATGTGTTATAAGAGTAAAGAGACTATATGTGTTATATGCCTTAATAATTGAAGGCTTATAAGAAGTGTTGGGGTAATGGGTTATAGAGTTATAATTGTTATGTATAATGTAAAAATCAAGTTATAGAAGTTATGAATTATATTAGGGTTTCTATGAGTTGGCATGAAGGGTGACATGGGTTAGAAATTAGGAGATATAAAGAGTTAGACATTATAAGAGTTATAATAATAGAGGTTATGGATGGTAGTGGTTACAATACAAAGTGATTATATGGTTATGGGTTATAAAATTTAAAGGTAAAGTATTATATGTTATAGGAGACATAGGTTGGAGTGTTATAGGGATTAAGGGATATGGGAGTTAGTATTTATATGTGTTATACCATATATAGGATATATATAGGATAGAAGGGTTATAAGTGTAGTGGGGTTATGGGTCTTATTGTGATTCTTGGGGGCCACATATAGAGTTTAAGAGATGATAAGTGTTAGGAATTATAGGCATTAGGGTTTATAATGTCTATTGCTTATGTTAAGGGCTATGGTGGTTGATGATGATAAAATACATATGTATTAGAAGTTACAGTGTATTAGGTGTGAGGATCATAGGTGTTAAGGGTTATAATTTTATATAATAAGGGATTATAGAGATTAATGGTAATGTTTCAAATATGGGTTTGGATGAGTGGTTTATGATTATAGGGGAAATCCAATATTGTCCTCATCTAATCGTGGGAATCGATACTCGACTACACTAAGACTAGGGATTTCTTGGATTTCGAAGAAGTGAAATCGAGATCAAACTCTTGTAAAATGACAATCCATTTATTATATTTTCCTCCTATGATATGTCTAGTGAGGACGTAGTGAAATGGATTGACATCAACAACTACAGTAGTCTTGCAAAGTAATATATAATGGCACAAACATTGGACTATGTGAACAACAACCAAATCTATATTTTCAAAGTGAGAGTATTTGAGCTCAGGACCGACTAAGCTTCGACTAAGATAGTAAATGGCGTGCTCATGAAGCTACGTCATCTTCTTGAACTAGAACAATACCAATCATTATCCTGAGATGACAATATAAAGTAGAAATAATCTCACGTAGTTAGGAGGCTTCAGTAGAGGCACTGACACCAATCTTTCTTCAAAGCATCGAAGGGCTCCTAGGCTCACTTGTCAGACAGGGGTGTGTCCTTCAATAGATGCATGAAATATTTAGTGATAGTAGCATAGTTGACTATAAACCTACAAAGAAAGTTAGCTTTCCCCCTATAAACCCAGAGTTCTGAAATAGATGCGGCGGGGAGACAGCAGTATTGCCTCAACCTTGGCGGATCTACCATGATCCTGGTCTCAGAAAGTATAAATCCCAAAAGACGACCATACTTAACATAAAAGATGCATTTGTGAGGGTTTTACCGGATCACATAATAACAACATCTTTTTGAAATAAGTAGAAGGTGGTAACATGATCCACTCTCTTGCGAGTGAGCAACAGATCATCAAGGTAGGCTTATTATGTGCTTAAGATCATGAAAATCCATCTTGTGTTGATCCCTCGGGTTTAATTTGATTTTGATTATATCTTGGCTCTGTCCATAAAAGAAAATACTTCACAGCCTGCGCATTCATCAATTATCTAGTCAATGAAAGGTGTGGGAAGTTATCTTTAGACGGGAGCCTTTTTTAGGTCACGAAATCCATACATACACGGATGGTTCCTTGCTTCTTATCGATCGGAACGGGGTTGGATACCGACCGGTTAAAAGAGGCAGAGTAGATGAAACCAACGTTAAGTAGCTTTTCCACCTCTACTTGCTTAATAGAGGGGGCCTTTCAAGGGTTGACAACTCTAAGGCGTTGTCGAGCGAGGTTACTAACGTCCGGGTAAGTTTTAATTTCGTGTTCGATAATACGAGGGTCGATCCATTGCATCTCTTCATAGGACCAAGCAAATCCGTCGAGAAATTCCTTGAAGATTTCGGTGTAGATCAATATTTCTTCTTGAACAATGCGCGATATTTGCATTTTAAACCTTACCAGGGGTACAAGCGATGTTGATTTGGGCGATGGGAGAAATACTCAACATATTTCCTTGAGCATAAATGTCGTGCGTATCAAGTGGGACTACTATGTGGCCAGAGCTACCTGCGCTCAAAGTAGATCGAAAGTCGTCTTGTTCGATTCTTTCAAGCTACGGGAGAAAATAAAACGACGTGCATATCATCCCAAGGTTTGTCGGAAGCATTCATGGATTCGATGATGGCCTCGAGAAGGAAAAGTATCATCTAAGCAATCATGTGAACAAGACAATGAGGTGTCCCACACAGGCCTAGACACGATATCCTCCTCATATGTCGGAGTCGTGAGAGGAACAAAGATTGGGATGACGGAAGAGTTGAGAACAACCCATTACCGCATTCTAGCTGTCGATAGTGGCGCTAACCATCTGACATCACGGCCCGTCGCCATAAAGACAAAGTCGAGAGGGAAGAGGTGGGGTCCTGGGATCATCAAAATAAGGCCGATGCGAAGGAATGGACCTCGGTCGAGGGGCATTACCCTACTCTGGACATGGCGTAAAACTTGATGGTTTGGTGTGAAGTGAAGAAGGTACCCATGAGGGAAGAATACATTCCAATGTTGATATTCTCAGTTGCCAGCTGATAATTGTTGATCACTGGGACTATCATGCACAAATGATAATTGATCGATTGTCACAATCTTCCCTTCATGGGGAAAACAAAGAGTCTAGAAAACGGACGATACGACGAAGGTCATAGCATAAGTCCAATTGCGGCCTAGTAACGGGTTATAATCAATAGGTGCATCATCTACTACCTGCTACCTCTTGTCTTCCCATCTAAGCGGTGGGAAGGTAGGAGGAATATAGGTGAGGGAGGAAGAGGTGAAGCCGAAAGCAATCAACATGTTACGATGATTTGGAAAGGGTTGGAAGTAGAGAGCTTTCCAACAAACACGGACATACTGCGTAGTACCTTCATCAACAACCCACATGTTGTTTGTTAATTTATACTTTGAATACTCCCACGCTGGATTTGGAAAACCACACATGGTAAGACAGCGGGCTTAACATCGTGGCGATCAATCAAACTTGATAAGCTTTGAGCCATTGGTTTCTAGAGATCCTAAAGCGGTGAGCATTCCTCTCTGAAGGGACACGTCGTTACCTCCAAAGTCGACATATCACAAGGGGTTTGGCCCGGGTCCTCAACAATAGAGTAGTTATGAGTGGCTCTAGCATTTGGATTATGGGTAGGAGTGATTGGGGTACTCCTTTAGGAATACGATGTTGTGGCTTTGGTTTCTCAATCTGTAAAGTCGTCTCTTGGGGAGGAGGAGGAGATTCTAGACCATGAATAGTTTGTTTAGAACTATAGTCTCGAGGTCGAGTGGCTACATTAAATTTTGCATCGACCATATTGAGCGCAGCGATCGCCATCTTGTGATTGTTGGTTTTGACCTCCACCATCCATATTTCCAGCGTTTGAGGAGTTCGAGGCTAAGTGTTGATTATGTGGGAAAGTATTCATTAGCATGGTAGGTGATTGAGATAAAAACCTCACAGATTCTTCAAGTTTGGGGCACAAATGGGTAAGGTGATCATCACATTGCAAAATGTCATTTTCTTATTCCCTCTTGGTTGTTGGTTACGATTTGGGTTGGTCGACAATTGCATTGAATGTACGTGTCAGGTGTTGAGTGGGATTGGAGAACCACCAGGGCGAAATTTGGTCCTCTCTGGTGGCTAGAACAACTCTTTAGCTGGTTAGTTTCCGGTTCCTGTGGACTTTACATTTAAGCCCGAGGAACCCTCTGATACCATCGACATGGTCAGAACTTTTTATTAGGGTCATAAGTGTGGTGTGTCGGAAGGGAGGTGTTATAGCATCGGTGGAAGGCATATATCAAATCTAAGCTGGCATTGCTCCTAAAGAGTGCTTCTTCCTTAGTGGTAACCGAGGTATAGTCCTTTGAGATAGGAGGTTGTAAGGACTTAAGAAACCATTCTAAAGAAAGTACTTGGGGTATGGGGGTCTTAATCAGCCTCTTCCATCTATGCCACTCCTAGATTTGATACAAGATATGAGTGGCACTATCCACAGGCGTAAAGTAGACAACGACAAACCAACATCACTTAACAAATGGGCAGCTGGAAGGCTACGTTAAGAAATACCATTAACAATTGACTAAAAGTCCCATATACCCCTCTTGGTATCTCAATATACCATTTCACAACAACTTTCAGATAGGGTGCGTTGAAACAATCTCAAACAAATAGAATGCGTCATTAAAGGGGAGTTTGATGAGCACCAAAGGTGATCATCTAGGGTTCTGGTAAACACAATGGCCACATTGCGACATTATAAGGCCCTGCTCTGGGATAATTCATATAAGGTGGGTTGGGCATCATTCCAGTGAATGTTGTTGAGAGTTATAGAAACCGCTGATGGTTAGATCCAGTTGGGGGTTGCCCAAAGTGTGAAATTGACCTCCTCCAGGTGTGAAGCTGGAGGATAAAGGTGGATTCGGCCTTATGCCCAAGTGTATTGTGAATTAGTCTAGCGTAGAGGAGAATGCAGAGTTGTAGGATGAAACTTGAGTCGAAACTTGTCCACCAAGTTGACTATTCCACCCATAAGTAGGAGGATTGGACCCAGGGTTAAAAGTAAGGGTACCTCCCATATTAGGAGTCATTTGGGGATTTGAGATCCATAAATGAAAAAGAGGTACTGATTATTACTACCCCAAGCCAATACTAACGTGGGGCTACTTATTTGGGATGGAGTTAGCGTGAGGTGAAATTAGGCATACAATAAGAAAATGGATGAAACCATAGGTATGAATTTGAACATTGTAGCGGTGAGCCAAGACACCGAGGGGTTGTGCCGGTAGCATGAGCATTAACTATAAGTCGGGCCATAGTAATGATAGGTGCCTTCGGTACTACAACCATGGAGGTTGTATGCAAGAGTCGAAGAGGTGCCATTAACTACAGTGGGTATGGGGGTCGAAGGGCTACTAGAATTACGAGGGCAGTTGATGCTCATGCTTTGTAGACTCACAATTTGGCCGGTGGATGTGTGTACCACGTGCTTAATGAATCGCCTTTTTAGAAGGCAAGGGACACAAAATTGATGGTAAAGCGCTGGCGGCCGGGACCCGGATGGTTAGACTCCACGATGACTTAAGACTCTAAGAGATATAAAAAATATATCCCTAGGCCAACTAGTAAGCAAAGAGCACACCAAAATTAAGCGGTAATGTAAATGCAAGCGGAGAAACATTGGTGATGGCCTCTCTCCCCTAAAGAAGGTATGTCTCGTCCAAGAGGGCCCTTATAATTGATTTTTATACCTCCAAACTTTTGAGGTATAAAAATCAATTATAAGGGACCTATTGGGCTTAACAACCAGTCGGTGAGACCCAGGAGGTAATCCTCCATAAAGGTATGGCTGCGTAAGACCCCTGCTCGACCTAGGGGAACTGCCGAATAACCCACACCAAGTAACCTATAGAGATACCTAAGTCAAGCAACTAATAAACCAAAATATAAACGATGCATAGAAGAACAGTCGTAATTCAGGTCCACCATATTGGCAGGTTAGCAAAGCTTGAAACCTTGAAAACACCGCATCTCACGGAGGTAAGGGCACTAACAAAATCCCCAAATATGAATAAATCCATGAAATATCTCGTGGCCCAGTATCGAGGATATCCTTCAACCAACCCGGCGACCTTGTGATTAGCTCCGGTGTGAGTGGAGCTTCCCGATCTTACCAATTATACATTGGATTTCTCCACTCCCGGCTGGAACACGCTATGTTGATTTAGTACTTGGAGAAGTTTACTCACATAATCTTATTCCAAGGCACTAAAACCTAGACTAGTTTGTGCACCCTAGAAAATAAATTGTTACTAATAAATTTTAAATTATGAAATTTTTTTATGGTAGGTGATTACTCAAAGGTATATGGTAATGGAAACCAATGGTGTTATGACTACTGCCAGAGTAAATATGAGATAATGCAAAGTCCCAACTTTGCTTTGATGAATGATATGCTCTTAAAAAGCGATGCAATTTCCAAATTCAAATCTATGATTGGTAAGTGCAATCTTTCCTTTGTATATTACTAAGCTAATGATAAAAATTGCAAAGACAAAAATGCCAATTAATGCAAAATACCTATTTTTATTTTATTTTCAATATATCAAAAGCTGAAAATGCATGGATAGAAAAGTAACTTGATATATAAACCTACGTCATAAAGAAGAACAACTCAAGTGGGATATCAAGCGACTAAATCACCAACCCAATGTACAAAGGGACAATAAAAATGAAAGATCACGGGAAGACTTAGCCCAAAAATTCAACTCCAGGCGGGTTTCTTGTCATCCAACGGGCACTCAACATGCACTATAGAGACCTAAGAAGGCTCAACATGCATAAAATCCCACCCAACAAACACCAGGCCAAGAGAAAAACAACAAGGAAAAGAGATTAATGCAGCGTCACGTTTGGGCAAACAATAGGCTTGCTTGGTGATACAACACCTTGTATTATTAATACTTGTGACTGTTAAGCAAAAGCGATATATACTTTTGAAACAAGGCGGGGTAAGGAAAAGTGAACCTTTCAGGACCTAGGTGGAATTTTATCCTTTCTTTCTTCATTCAGAAACAACTCCTTTCAATATCAGGAAAAAATCACCTCAAACCTTAAAAGAAGATACATCCCCTCGATTATGGTGTAGCCAATTCACATTTACGAGGAAAATCTCTCTATGGCTGGGGTGAACCACAATAGACAGGTGTGACTGTAGAAATTGACTCAATTTCAACATGTATACTTTAGATAAACTAATGTGCAAGGGAGGTAAGAAAGACGCCTACCTCATCCAAGAAGCGTTTGATGATGTGCTCGTTGAGCACTTGTTAAAACTTTATACACAACAAGTTTTTCAACAAACAAAACAAAACAAGCATATAGTGATAATATAGCGAGGGTTAGCACATTAGATAGCATAATCCATTAATATTTGAAACAAACATTACTTATGGATCATAATACATATTTACAAGGAGGAGATATCAATTGGACCGGAAAAGAGTATTTCTATTAATAAATGATCGTCGGAAGTGAAAACATTACAGACTTAGTATGACCGCGGTTCGGGCAGCCAGGTTCGCTGTTGGGCCTCCATGATTCTAATCCCTCCACAAAGACAGAAGCTCATGTAATGGAGACAAAGAGGTTCTCCATCAATAGGGAAGGAAGCTTGGGAATTTGAACCAACGTGATTCAGGACTTAAGGACAAAATGATCTGAGACTCAATAATGGAAGTAATAATTTCTCCGGGGTAACTTTGCTCTCAAAGTTGAATTCTCTCCCATTTTTCAGCTTGGAATTGGCTTCTTTATAGCCCTTCAGTTGCATTTTGAAGGGTCGAGTCGGAACGTTTATAATATATGGAAGGCCAAGGATCGAGATCATACTGATATTAGACATGCGACCCAGACATTTATTTTTTGATTTTAGGTACAAATCCAGATGTCTGTGAGAACGGGTGGAGCGACCGATTAATATCACATCTTGTATAACTGCAAGGTCATTACAAGTGGAAAATATTTATTTTGTCTCTAGATTCATTGATGAGGGGAAAGTAAGTCTGCATAGGGAAGTGGAGTTGCCCTCTCTTCAAAGTTACATGGGGTGAAGCAAATCTTTCTATAACAAATGAATAAAAAGGAAAAAAAAAAAAAAATTATTTTTTCCAAATTTAATGCAAAATATTCAAGATCTAAGCAAGGACAAAATATGCAAATAGAAAACCAACAAATCAACAAGTAAATGGATGTAGGAAATTGGTAGTGACATTGAACAACCCACTCCAATGTCTCTACAAGAATCTCACCCAAAACTTAGCTAAAGGATAGATCTAGCAATGAATAACAATCACAAAAGGACAAACATTATCTGCCCGATGAGGTCTTGGAGACAACAATATGCCATTGCTGCCCCCGTTTTTTCACATATTCATTACCTGGTTTGTCGACCAAGCATTAAAAGTTTAAATAAACCAAGGAGAATACAAAGAGGAATTAATGAGATCATTCTACAAGGAATTAACAACCTAGGAATGGAATGAGATCAAAAGGGGTATGAATTGGAACTAAGCCTGTCTAAGTAATTCTTTGGCTATGTATGTTGCAATAGATAGATAGGGTGCAATTAGGGTCCATTGAAGGGTAGACTGCGGTGAGGAAACAAACAACGGTGAGAAAATCACAAGGTAACGACTCTGTTGCAGCACACAAATAAATGCGACCGACTTATTGGATTCTGGTCCTCGTCGTAAATGTATTGAAGATGAGAGGGTTGCAAATGGTTAATTCCACCCATCTTCTATTTCCCATGGTGAATAAACATCTTAATCCCTAGAATCTTTCTAGCAGATGGTGATGCAATAAAATCCACCCTTTGCTTACGAGGGCAACCCATGGCACCACGATTACATGAAAACATAAATATCATATTTATAAAATGGGCACATTAAGATATATAGATAAAGATACAATTTTCTTCTCTATTAATATCAAGTTCAATGAGTCAGAACAAAACTTACATTGTTACCTGAATCAAAATATAAAGAAAAACTGAGTGTATTCCACATAGGATTGTACTATATTTTAACCCACATAGGATTTTACTATATTTTAACCCAGATGTATCAATGATTTTTTACAAGAATGAATGAGTTGTACATATTCCAGATCTAGAATCTTAAACAGTTAGTGACACTACTGGTGCATTTACATGATACTTATTTTCTTGGATAAAATTATTGTTACCTGTGATTTCATCACTGTTTAAACTTTAGAATACTACAAAACTCTAACAATCTACCTGAATGTATAGTGGAAAACATAACTAAAAGGTTGGTATATTTTATGCTTTTTAAAGAATGCTGATGAAAAGCATCAGATTTAGGTCCAAAGGAGTAGACATCTAGATTAGCCAGTCCTTTAAGTGAAACATAGTGATCCATATTCTCTTGCTCCAAACAAATAGTGACAGTGTTGGATTTCAGATGAACAAAAAATGCACTATTGTCATGGGACGAGTTGGCAAATTGAAAAATTGTCGAATTACAAGGAAAAAACAAAGGAAAGAATATAGAACTACTATCAGATATACCAAAGAGCAAATTTAGAACTACCATCAGATATACTAATAAACATAGGATGGTGAGGTCTTCCTTGGATAGTTTTGGTTACATGCCTAAATTTAGAAATATTAGTCAATAAGCTGTCTGTGTCAAGTCAATTCAAGATCAAAGCCCGAATGAGGTCGGTGAGTAATCCTATCACGAGTATATGTGAGAGTAGTGGGGTTTTGGAGAACTAGGTTGGAACATGGACACTAATTTTCTGGATCGACATGTACAACCACATAAGAAGGAAGCATGGCTTCAAGATTTAGCTTAGGATGGATGATGGATGTTGATGACTTTGTAGGGTTTGAGTCTTCTTACATTAGCTTTGCTTAGTTTCTTCAGGGAGGATTAAAGATGGGTGAAGCATATTATTATGAATATCAAGAAATCAAGGTTCAACCTAGTCATTCTAATGTCAATTCCCCAAACCCTAGAACCATTCAACTTCCTCCATTTATTTAGAATCCCAAGTGGGCGGCGCTCGATCTGGGTACCATCGTGGAGTTCTTCCTCTCTACAAAGCATAAACTAAAGAGCGAGTTCACTCTATTGGTAATCAACAACAAAGGGATGTGATAAAAAATGAATTATATACGTAAGTAATTCTTGAGTTAATCACGCGATAAGGTCGAGAGACAATAATATGCCATTCTTTGCCCACATTTTTTCTTCCAGGATATGGATATACCCTTAAAAATTTAGAACTACTATCAGATATACTAATAAACAGAGAGGGATAGCAAGGTTTTCCTTGTTAGATTTTGGTTATATACCTAAATTTAAAAATACTAGTTAATAAGTCAATTCAAGCTTAAAGCTCGAACGAGGTCAGGGAGGAATAGAAGAGCATGGTTGAGCTCGTACGAACACATGCTCGAAAGGGAATACAAGAGCATGATTGTCTCAGTTAGCATTGGTTTTACATTTTCTGGGAATGATTTGCGACCCATGTGGTCATGAGTCATAATTTTCCTTTTCTTTTATGGCGTTACAGGCGAGTTTCAAAATGATGCTTACACAGCCAGAGACACAAATCATTTTCTTTTAATTCCACTAGTTATAATTATAGGTGCAAGGAAGTACAACGATGGATTGATAGAAAGACTGACAGACACAGAGAAAGAATAAAGACAGATATAGATAAATCAAGAAAAATAGAGAGGGTTCTGCTTTCTTGTTTTAATCTCTTTATTTTCTCGCTACATATTCTTTATCAGAAACTAAAGAATATGTAGCGAGAAAATAAAGAGGATTTGGCTGCGTTTGGAGTTGATGGAGGACTAGGATTTCGTTGTAAGATTAATTTGAAAAATGGGAAAACCTTAATTTACTGGGTGTTGACGAAGAGGGATGTGATTTTTCTATTTAGACAATATATTTCCTTTTCTTTTATGACGTTCTAGACGAGTTTCAAAATGATGCTTACACAGCCAGAGACACAAATCATTTTCTTTTAATTCCACTAGTTATAATTATAGGTGCAAGGAAGTACAACGATGGATTGATAGAAAGACTGGCAGACACAGAGAAAGAAATAAAGACAGATATAGATAAATCAAGAAAAATAGAGAGGGTTCTGCTTTCTTGTTTTAATCTCTTTATTTTCTCGCTACATATTCTTTAGTTTCTGATAAAGAGGATTTGGCTGCGTTTGGAGTTGATGGAGGACTAGGATTTCGTTGTAAGATTAATTTGAAAAATGGGAAAACCTTAATTTACTGGGTGTTGACGAAGAGGGATGTGATTTTTCTATTTAGACAAACAAAAAAACCTAATCTAATATCCTTTCTATGGATACTTCATTATCACAAACATAAAATAGTTAAGAAGACATACCGTAAATGATTTGATTTGATCTTATTGATTGGATTTGTTGAGCTTTCAGTTCCTAACGCATCCTAATCTTCTTGAACCGCAGGCATTACACAGAT
>SNQJ01S0215943.1:3681-13732 GCA_010110895.2 Picea sitchensis | reverse complement strand
CTCTGCACTCCCCCACGTGGAAGAGTGTACATACTTCTGGGGTGTAAATACTTCATGGGGTATAGACACGGCTGAAAGAAAAGACCTCTGAATCAAGAAGATAATCAGGCTCCAAAACCAACAGGATTGATATTCTGCTTGTTGATCTTCTAAGGATTCATATATCTTGCCCATGTCCTGTACTATTGTAGCCTCTTGGATGTTGTGCATGGTCTTCACTTTATCTCCTCTATGAGGGAAATCCTTGTATAGGTGATTTTCCTTGCACCCCCAACATTGTACTAGTGGTCTTCCTCTTTTCCCTAAGGAGTCCTCTTTCTTGAATTCATCCTTAGCAGACTGATCTTTTTTATTTTTATTAGGTTTTTTTCTATTCAAAGGAAGTTTGAAACCCTTCCTCCTCTAATAATATTTCTCCTTCTTCTTATCCTTCCAATATTTCGTCATGGATTCTCTACCCTTTCCTTGCCCATACAAGTACTTATCCTTCCTGATGATCTAGTCAATGTCTTGGGCTCATCATATTGAATCTTCTCCTTATAAAAAGGATGGAAGTCCACTTAAAAACCTATGTATCTTCACTTTTTCATATTTGATAAATCCTACATACTTCAGCAATCCCAAGAACCTCTTCTCATATTCCGTCATGGTCATGCTTCCCAACATTAGCTGAAAGAACTCTTGCATATTCTTTTCATAGAATTGCTTTGAAAGGCACTCCTTCTAAAAATATTTCTTGAACTGCTTCCAAGTGATCCTACTCTCATTAAAGTGCTCAACTTTCTTCAGTTGATCCGACCACGTAGCAACTTTCCCATGTAAATGGTATGTGGAAATTCTTGCTTCTAGGTTTGAGGAGTAGTTATGCAATTGAAAATACCTCCTGAGTCCAAGAAGACATGCTTCAACATCATCTTCCCTTTCTCTTTCACCATCAAATTATGGTGGTGTAAGCTTCATCAACTCTCCTTGCAAACTATCCAATCCATGCCTTCTTCTTTGGTGCCTAACATGAGATAATTTTAGACTGCTTATGGAGTCTTCAGATGCATAACATTTCCTTTTTGAGTAAGGAGGTGAGTAATGTCTATGAGTTATGTTGGCACTTCTTGAATGAGAAACTCTTCTTTAGTTAACTCTTCTTTCATGACATCTTTCTTCTTCCTCCTTCCTTAAGTCTGATCCATCCCTTGCTTGTCTATGCAACTAATTTAGGATTTTCATTACTTGAGCATTTATCTGGTTTTTCTCTCTCATCAACTGCTCATTGTCTTGTTTGTAAATATGCACTTCTATTTTCAAGCTTCTCACAATCTCTATTAAGGTTTCTTGTTCCCCTCTGCTCGTGCCCATTTGATTATGTCTCTGCATTACCAACACTAATATTTTGACCTTTGGCTTCTTTATCATGATTGAAGGCTCCCTCTCCTTCCCCCATTTCTTGAATATGCATTCTTATCTTGAACTGATATGGTTATACTCCTTAATTCTTCAAAATGTGCAAGCAACCATTTTGTCAGAATTATGCATAATATAAAAACAAATTCCAAACAATACTACATGTACTTTTTTTTCTCAATTCATGAAGAAATATATCATCATTCTCCAATTTATAACAATTCAATGTTATTCTCCTATGATTCACCTTTCTAATGACTATTCCCATGCCCCAATCTGATCTATGAGCTGAAAGTTATGGCTTCCTGAAAAAGTCACCTTCCCCATTTTTGTGCAAATAGGATCTTGTAGCGGCAATGGAATGGTTGTGTGCCAACTTTGTCAAATTATTTCACAAGCTCTTTAAACTGGTACATAATTTGAATTATGCACAGGTGCTTCCTTCAATCCACTTTCCTTGTGACTGTGGGCTCTAAACCATGGGCTTATCCACTCTTAGCAATGATCAATAGTGGATTGCACCATTGATCGCGATCAAGATAAGATCCAATGGTGGAGATCCATAACACAAATTGAAATTGCTCTATCGTTAATTTTCTGGAGGTTACGCACTTTAGATCTAGACCGGCAGTTGATTTGGTGACATGTCATCCCAGGATTAATGTGCATGGTGGAAAAGCTTATAAAATGCCACCATGTTGAGATGCATGGAACGTTGGTCTCAACGGTTTATTAAAAAAAAAACGTCGGATCGTCCTTTTCATTGGGTGATTGTTTAGGCCTTTGATCAACCCCTTTACCTTATCATGAGGCTGGTGCTAGAACCAAGTCCTTCAAACTTCTGCATTCTTGCATTCTTTTGGAGTAATACTTCTCAAAGTATACTTCTCTGAAGTACTTATATTATCTCCACTAGTAGGTTAGATGGTTGAGATTTAATCTTCCGTTGACTAGATGATCCTGACCCATCTGGAGGCTCCAACGAAATCAACGATCATAGCTTAATCAGGTGTTGAGATGAATGATCCTTATTTATTTCAGGACTTCAACACTCTGGGATTCTGGGATATTACAACTCTCAAGTTTCTCAACTCCTCGGAGTTACCTGTCGAAGTGGTCATAAAATGATGATGACCACTTATCGTCAGTTAACACCCCTCTTACGCTATCCTTCCACTAGCTTAATCCAACAACTATGACTTAATCAAGTTTTGAATAGATAATAACCTTTCAAAATGAAATATAACCTTATCCTTCAAATTTGATTCATACCATAGGTTTAAAAGTCTAATATTATCTATTTTTTATATTCAAAATTCAAAGATAACATTTTCTTACAATTGTAATACATGTTGAGTAATAAGAGTGAGAGAAGTTATTCCCCACTTAGTGTGAGACAGTTGAGGTTATATGTTTTTATGCTTACATTCCAAGATTAAGTAGTGTGTACCCAATCCTTTTAAAAGTTAATATAACTTAGACATACTTATAGTGTGGAAGTGTTAATGGTTAGTTATTTAAAAGGGATAACACATTCAAGAGAAGGATACCCACTATTCCTTAAAAGGGATATCACAAGTAAGATAAGGATGCCCACTATCATGGATTTTCCTTTTTCCTTTTCAAATGGAAATCATACTATATTCTAGGTTGTTAACATAGAATCGTTGAATATATAATAACCTTCCAAAATGAAATATAATCCTATCCTTCAAATTTCATTTGTGTCATAGGTTTAAAAGTCTAAGATGATCTACTTTTTTATATTTAAAATTCAAATAAAATGTTTTCTTACCATTGTAATGTATTTTGATTAATGAGAGTGAGAAAAGTTAGTCCCCACATAATATGGGTCAATTGAGGTGATATGTTTTTATGTTTATATTCCAATATTAAGTAGTGTGTACCTAATCCTTTCAAAAATTAATAGAACTGAGACATACTTCTAATGTGGAAGTGTTGACGGTCAATTATTTAAAAGGGATAACACATTCAAGATAAGGATGCTCAGTATTCCTTAAAATGGATAACACAAGTAAGATACGGATCTCCACTATCATGGATCTTCCTTTTTCCTTTTCAAATGAAAATCACAGTGTATTTAATGTTGTCAACATGGGATCGTTGAATACATACTAACCTTTCAAAATGTTCAATATGACCTTATCTTTCAAATTTGATTCATGCCGTATGTTTAAAAGTCTAAGGTTATTTGTTTTTTATATTCAAAATTCAAAGATAACATTTTCTTACAATTAATGCATTTTGACTAATGAGAATGAGAGAAGTTAGTCCCCACTTAGTATGAGACAATTGAGGTGATATGATTTTATGTTTATATTCTAATATTAAGTAGTGTGTACCTAATCCTTTTAAAAATTAATAGAACTTAGACATACTTATAATGTGGGAATGTTAATGGTCAATTATTTAAAAGGGATAACACCTTTAATACAAGGATACCCACTATTCCTTAAAAGTGATAACACAAGTAAGATAATTCGATTCATCCCATAGGTTAAAAAGGCTAAAATTATCTTTTTTCTATATTTGCAATTCAAAGATAATGTTTTCTTACAATTAATGCATTTTGATTAATGAAAATGAGAGAATTTAGTCCCCATTTAGTATGGGACAATTGAGGCGATATGTTTTTATGTTTATATTCCAAGATTAAGTAGTGTGTACCTAATCCTTTTAAAAATTAATAGAACTTAGACATACTTCTAATGTGGAAGTGTTAATGGTCAATTGTTTAAAAGGGATAACATGTTCAAGATAAGGAAACCCACTATTTCTTAAAAGAGATAACACAAGTAAGACAAGGATGCCCACTATCATGAAGTTTCCTTTTTCCTTTTCAAATGAAAATCATAATGTATTTTAGGTTTTCAACATAAATCATTGAATCGATAATAATCTTTCAAAATGAAATATAATCCTATCCTTCAAATTTGACTCATGCCATAGGTTCGAAAGTCTAAAATTATCTATTTTTTATATTCAAAATTCAAAGATAATGTTTTCTTACAATTGACCCATTTTGATTAATAAGAGTGGAGAAGTTAGTCCCCATTTACTATGGGAATGAAATATAATCCTATCCTTCAAATTTAATTCATGTCATAGGTTTAAAAGTCTAAAATGATCTATTTTTTATATTCAAAATTCAAAGATAATGTATTCTTACAATTGATGCATTTTGATTAATAAGATAGAGAGAAGTTAGTCTCTGCTTATTATGGTAAAGACATGGGATATGTTGAATGAACATTGAGTAAATGATTCTTGACTATTAAAATTATTATTTAAAAGTCTTGTTCTCTCAATTATTTCCTATTCAAAATTCAAACATTCTTTACTTACAATTTTTTATGTTCACTATGGGACACTCAAATCAACTCATTTTATTTTTTTCAGGTGAATCAAAGTTGCACTACTTTTAATTGTTTTTGATAACCAAACCCATATAAACAAATTTCCCATCACATAATGGAACTATGACTTCCATCATAGTGCCAACCAAATTTACTAAAAAAAAAAAAAAAAGAAAAAGAAAAAACATGATATTTTGAATGCTAAAAGCATTGTCCTCTTAATTATGGTCTCAAAATTCAAACATAATATTTTCAAATACTTAAAATGGTGGGTTTTTTTTAATGATTATTTAAAAAAACATTGTTAATAAAATTAACCCATTTTCAAATCATTATAATATATATTCAATTTGTTTTTATACTTATATTTAAAGATTAAACAATGTATATCTAATATTTTTAAAAATTAATAAAAATTACATACATTTTTTCAATTAAATATTTAATTTTTTTTAAATTAATAAAAATTACATACATTTATACTATAAAAATATTAATAAAAAATAAAATAAAAACACATTCAAAATAATAATATTCACTATTCTTTAAAAAGAATAAGACATTAAAATAAAGATTTATTTTTCTTTAAATTGCTAATATAAAAGATACTCATTATTATAGATCTTGATTTTTTTTTTCGTTATAGTTAAATACCTAATAGCTTTTTAAAATTAAATATCACTCGGGCTTTGAAATTTTAAGATTTTATATTTTTAATATTTAAAGTTCAAAAATAATGTTTTTGTGGTGCACTTGAGGTGATCAGCTTCGCGTGAATGGTTGTTTTCATATTGAGAGATTCTCTTGTCCTTTCATATCCAAAGAATCTCATTAATTCCAGTGAAGGTGACTATTTTTAAAATTGTCATCACCCAAAAAAATATACACAAAACATTTACAAGATAAGTATCTTCACTATCATGGATTTTTCTTTTTCCTTTTCAAATGAAAATTATAGTGTATTTTAAATTGTCACAATAGAATATATGAGGGTGAGGGTGAGGTAGGGGGAGGATATATTTTTCAAATAAAAATTATAGTGTATTTTAAATTGTCAATATAGAATATATAAAGACCTTTCAAAATGAAATATAATTTTATTTTCAAATTCGATTCATACTATAGGTTTAAAAATCTAAAATTATCCGTTTTTTAAATTCAAAATTCAAAAATAATGTTTTCTTATAATTGATGCAATTTGACTAATGAGATTGAAAGAAGTTAGTCCCCACCTAAAATGAGACACTTGAGGTGATATGTTGCATGAACATTGAGTGAATGATAATTGACTATTACATTTGTTATTTAAAAGTCTTGTCCTCTCAATTATTTGCTATTCAAAATTCAAACATTCGTTACTTACAAAATTTGGTGTGGACTAAGAGGCACTCAAATCACCTCATTTTTGGTGAGCCTTTTTTATTGGCGAGTCATAGTTCCATGCATTTTGATCATTTTTTTGAAAAATCAATGATTTGAATCATCTTAAAATTGGCCAAACCCTTAGAGTCAAAGTTTCATGGGAAAAATTCTCATCACATAGATGAAACTCTTGTTGGGTAGTGGAAGCAAAACAGAGCAAATAAAAAGCATAAAATCGAGAAAACAAACAAAACACAATAACAATCACACAATTGACACAGTGATTTATGTGGAAACCCAATGCAGGAAAAAACTCGTGGGGCAATGATAGTATTATTATTATTCAAGGGAGAATTACAATAGCCATCACATGCATACAACCATCATCTCCTCACAAACACATTGTACTCAACAGTATTATGTCTTGCTCACACACTCTACTACACATTGCTCATTGCTCACTTCACCTCTATGGGTATGCTCGTATATATAGCATCTCTCAAATAGCGTGACTAACTTATTATAATTATATCCACCGATTACACAATTTGTTCACAAAAGAGTGCATGCATGCACACTCTAAATATATCTGCATGCATGTGCATGTTGGGAAATTCGTTGGCATGTTTCCAACAATATCCACCTTGACAAAAATTTACCTGATATATCATGCCCTTAATTAACTCATCACCTTTCCTGCAAGACAAGAGAAGTTAAACACCATCACAAATCCACAACTTCTCTAACAGTATTGTTACATGAATCTGCCTACATGATTTGCTCCAGTATGGACCATTCTGCCTCCATCAGTAACCTGTCTAATAAACCAATGCACTTGTCCCATTTTGATACGCTGGACCTTTAGTCAAATGCACAACATTTTGACCACCTCATAACACCACATCATGTACATGTCAAACTTACCCAATAGATCCTTGCATTCTTGCAAGACATAACATGAGTTAGGTCTCCTCTTGTCCAAATATCATGAATCATGACCACAAACTAAATCACTGCAACCACTATAGGTGATACTTGTGCTTCTGTGTTTGAAGCACCCATTTCCATGCTCTTCACCTGGTTTTTCCATGTGTCTACTGAAAACACCAACTGCATGTGAAATGTTGAACATTTCCCATCACAATCATCAAAATTCCTACTAGCGTATAATACTTGAGATAGATAACCCTTTTCTTCTTCATCAGTTAGGACATAAACCTGAAGAAAACTTACAATGGAAAGCCAAAGGGATTTAACTAGTTTCACATTATTCACACTGAATTTCCTGAGTATCTTCACCACATATTTCTGTTGTGATAACCAAGCTTACCATATTTCTTGTTTTTGTGTATTTCCATGCCCAAGATTTATCTTTCTGCTCCCAGATCCTCCATATCAAACATCATAACCAACTGAGCCAACTTGTTGATCTCATGCATGCTTGTGCTTGCAACAAGCATAACATTTAACACCAAGATAATAAATATATCATAACCACAATGGTTATACTCACTTCTTTTAAAATCTGTCTCACCATGAAGGAATCAAACATCTTGTAACAATTTCCTCGCATGCTTTAGGCCATACAATGATTCCTAAGTTTGCAAACAAATCTTCTATTGTGATTCTGAACTAACCTTTCTGGTTGTTCCAGATACATCCCCTTATCCAAAAAACTCCATGTAAAACAATTTTAACATCTAGTTGTACTAACACAACTAATGATAACACAACATGAATATAAACAATATTTTAACAACTGGTGAATGACTTTCATGGAAATCAATACCTTCCAAATACCCTTCTACTACCAGTCATGCTTTGGACCTTTCATTTTTTACTATGTTTGATTTCATAAAAGGAGATTCATAAAACACTACATCTTTGTCCATGATGATTCTGTGGACAGTAGGATCCCACAGTCTACACCCCTTAACATCATCACTGATCCAGATTTGGTTTTCTATTCAATAAGGAAATCAGTTGAAATTGTAAAATGCAACGAAAAACAAGCTTGCTAGAATGGTGGTGGCTTATCTCTCAGAAGAGATGTGACGAATGCGTTCATTCTCAAGAAGATGATTACAATGAGGATCTGAAGGAATTTTTACAATAAACAGGAATGTAAAAAACCCTAGAAATCCAAAAACCTAACCCTAGGAGATGAAGTGCCAAAAGTCATGTGGGCCCCGTTTGGGTAAGTTAGTACATCAACTTCCCGGGGTCGTAACTTTTGCATACGATCTATGTTTTAGGCACACGTTAGCCCATTGGAAAGGTCTAACCAAGAAGAGCCATTTTTGAATGGCCCAGGTCAATGCCTCTTGTAGTCACCTGGGCCCCAAATCCCCAAAAACGTCGTTTAGGGCCTCAAAACAGCCCCAGAAGTTTGGAACCTGAAAAACTGTCAAAAAACTGACAAGGTGGAAAATTGTTTTTCGAGCCAGTGGAATAGGTGGGTGGCCACTGATATCCACCTAGATCAATCCTCCCTCCTTAGGAATCAATGGTCTCCATTGCGTTGAGTTACCCCATCAGATGAGGAAATTTCTGTTGAATTTGGCCCCGTGTGAGCCACTTTCCTTGGTGCAGGAGATGCTTTGCTTTGACGACTCGATAAAGTTGGATCCTTTGTTTTCGAGTGCCCTTGATCTGTGTGTCCATAATCTAATCACTGGATGCCCATTGCATGTAGTCAAGGTTGAGCTCTGTTGGTTTCAACTACTCTTCTATCTCTGAGGTGTCCAATAATGGTGGGAAATATGGTCGAAGGAGAGCCATGTTAATGACTGGGTGTAGGCCAAGGAAAGGGGGAATGTTGAGATCAAAAGAATTGTCACCCATAGCCTTGGTGATGGTGTACAACCCATAATGGAATGGGCAGAGCTTTTGATGGGGCCCTGTAATGCGTTCTTTCTGCAAGTGCAACCAAACTTTATCGCCCACCTGAAACTTATGTGGCACATGATGTTGATCATGGCATTGCTTGTACTTGGAATTAGACTTCCGTAGAATATCCTAAACCTGTTGATAGATGTGATGGATCTGTTCAATGAACCAGGTGGCTTTGTTAGCTTATGGTGGAGCAGGGGACGAGTCGGTTGAGATGGTTGCCAGGGGTAGTGCAACATCCATGGGGCCCAATGGTTGGAATCCCAACCCGACCTGAAAGGGTTTGTGGCTAGTCGAGCTATGCATAGCTCATTTGTAGCTATGTTGGACATAGGGAATACTCTCATCTCATGTGCAGGGGTGTTTTGAATTGTACATGCATCGGATTTGTACGATCATCCGATTGATGACCTCAGTTTCACCATCTGTTTGGGGGTGGAAGGCAGTGGATTTGGTGAGCTTGGTATCCAGCAGTGACCAAAGGCTTGACCAGAATGTGTTGAGGAACCAATTGTCATGGTCTAAGATAATGGTTTGTGGGATCCAAAAATGTACCCATACTCGCTCAAAGAAGATCTTGGCAGTGGCTTCTGTTGTGATGTTCTTCTTGTAGGTGGCTAGAATCGCCATATTGGAAAGCGATCAACAACCACAAAAACACAGTCATTTCCCCTCTTGGTGGACGGGAGGCTTGACATGTAGTCCATTGAGATGGATTCCCATGACATGTTAGGAGTAGACAAAGGGGTGTACAAGCCCTATTTCTTAGAGGTCGGTTTGGAAATAGTGCAGGCGGTCAGGACCTGATATACTTGCCGACATCCTGTCGAAGTTTCGGCCAGTAGAAATGTTTTTGCACCACTGCCACTGTCTTTTCAACACCGAAGTGTCCTACCACTCGACTATAGTGAGCTTCCTTAATCAGCTTCATGTGCTCGCTTGATGGAATGCAGAGATGATCGAGACGACACAATAGTCCGTCCTGAAGATGGAAATTAGTGACCACTGAGTTGGCGCCCAAC
>SNQJ01S0215942.1:5729-25776 GCA_010110895.2 Picea sitchensis | reverse complement strand
TTCCTTCAAAAGAAGCAAAGTGTTGCCTCAAGGCTTTGGCAAGAAATCCCAAGATTCATCCGGAGAGAAATAGCAGAATTTTTCGAGAAAAGGAAAGGAGGGCCCCCATAGAGAGTGCAAGGATCAGGTCTCTCTTTGGCGAATGGGCTAGCACCCATAGGCTACCTACTCACAGTAGGGAGATGGAAGAGCAAGAAGATCTCTGGAGTGACCAATTCCAAATTCAAAAGAAAATTGGGGGCAATGCCATCGCCACATCCCAAGAACAATGGGAAATCAGGAAGGAAAAAGGTGACTTCGACAATTGGAAAAGAGAAAGGGATTGCTATATTCTATCGTTTGATGGTGCCTTGAAGGGAAACCCAGGTCAAGCAGGTGGAGGAGGTATAATAGAAAATCCAAATGCAGAAGTTATGGTGCGCTATGCGTTTGGTCTGGGCATTGCTTCTAACAACCAGGCAGAAGCAATGGCACTCTGGCAAGGTTTGTGCCACTCTCAAAGCAATGGAATTCAGAACTCGGTCATCATCGGGGACTCTCGTCTTTTAATCCGAGCTATAACACTCTCTAAAGAAACCCAAAGTGCCAAACTTAATAGCTTGTTGGCTAGGATTCATTTGCTCCTCAGGGGATTCGACTCGTTCCAAGTTTTTCATGTTTTAAGAGAGTTGAACCAAGCTGCGGATGAAGAGGAAAACAGGGGCATTGCGTTGGCCCAAGGACAAACGGTTGTCAATGATCAACACTCCACGGTGGATCTCCCATGACATGAACTCACGCTCAGCAAATATCCCAGGCAAGTTGCAAGGACGGGACAAGAAAAGACAGTGCCAGGATTTCGTGATGGTACGTGCGTCTGGGAGAATCGTGCAGAGGGAGACCAGGAGACCACTCCACATGCAAAGAGCAGGCCGCGAGCTCGCGCCCATACCTCTCGGGGCTTGCACTGTTGAAAGAATGATTACAGGAGGAGGAATTTGCATAAATCCGCTCACGCCTTCAGCCCAGGAGCAGACCACTCTCAGGCATGGTAAGAGCAGAAGAAGTTTTTTCAAGAGAACAAGAGCAAGATGAGAGAAGATGGCCGCAAGATCCAGCCGAAATCTATCAGTAGAGGAATGCCTGAAGCAACTAGATGACACGTTGGAGAAATTGAAGTAGTCACTCCAGTTTCAACTTGACTTTCTGGAGAACCTTGACACATAAGAAGGAAGGAGAATGGAACAATTGGAGCATGATCTATCCACAGTCAAAATCGGATTCTCTGAGGAACTAGACAAGCTTCGTCAAGAGCTGAAAAGCCCTCAGGAGAAATTTGAGGACAGAATCGGTGAGCTTGAAACATGGATTGGGGGGAAGGTTCCGACAAGTAGATAGCTTCTTGATCTACAACACCTTAATCTGTAGGGTCCTCTGGTTTTCAAGCACCTTGGCATTTTGTATAGAAGCCAAGGCTTTAAATAATCTTAGTCTCAGGTTTCTGAATGAGTTTGGGGGGGTTATGTTATTTTGGCATTCTCAGCAATGTATCTTAGCTTTAAGTAGGCAGCAGCTCAGTGCAGCCCTGCCATTTGTAACTGATTAGTGGCTATACCACCTTTAATATAAAATTGCCAAACGTTCTCGTAAAAAAAACACAACATATCCCCAAGAAAATATTGGGCTATCACATCGATAGTTTGCAATATTTCTTGGATCTCAATTTTTTGGTGTGGGTGACACACAAATCAATATAATCTATGGATTCATCTTAATTCCTTATAGCTCTAGGACCTCAGTGGTTAACACAATATTTCATATGCATTGTTGTACATGTTTACAAATTGTCAATCATAAGAAGAGATCATTTTTAAACAAAAAAGGCATAATTGAGGCAACATATCCTCTAGTATCGTTAAGTATTAGCTTTAGGTAGTTACTAGTTCAAAAGTAGTCCCATAAATATTTTCATGGAGTTATCAGAGGCACTTTCCTAATTCAAGTTGTTTTTTTGAAGCCAAACCAACAAAATGGTCAAGTAAATCACCTCGATATTTCCTTTATGGTAGGCCCCACTTATCACATCACCTTATTATTCACATTGAGTGATGCAGTGAAACCCTAATATGGACTATTCATGTTCTAGCATGGATACAAATATTGATGCATTGTGTTGATTATAGTTTCCATCTTGTCCATGAATTATCTCCTTATATGCCAAGAATTGGGGCCTTCAACACTTAAAGTTTTTTCCTCTTCTAAATACATTCGATAACAAAACCATTAAATCAACCTCTTATGACCTTGTAAAGTATCCATGATCCTCACACATTCCATAATGAGGTCATGCCACGAGTAGGAACTTGAGTAGTTCCATGTCTCTCTTATGAAATCTTTGTGGTGTTTCAACACTTAGGATTTATTGTGAAGTTAATTTTATTTATTGAGAAGCGTGGGAGTATAGAATTCCTAAGAAGATTTTTAGTAGATATTTCCTTTAGTATGGGACAAAATATATCTCATGTTAAATAATTTATGGTCTAGAAACATGGGAGGAGGAGATCATACCATTTGTATCTCATAGGTTTTTCCACAATCCTTTATAATATCCAAGGGGAAGCCTCATACTTAGTCATTACTTTGATTATTTTTTCTATAGACTAAGTACAGTGGAAGGTTGAGAGAATTATAGGATGATATTAGTCACTTAATTATGGTTTATTGAATGGACCCAATATAATCCAATCAGGCTCTCATTCACATAGAATTTAGGCATCCTTAGTGTGAATTAATCATGACCAAAGTTCATCATTGGAAAACCTTAGGTTATATTTTCATATAGCCCCATGGAGCACGCATACACCATATCTCACAATCCTATTGTTGTTATGTGGTATAAAGGATTGTTAGCGATAAAGTTGCACTTTCCTTTATGGGATTAAGTGCTTCTCTCCCCTTAATTATTAAACCTGACATATATGACTCATTTGGGAGAACATATGACATGTGGAGACCCTATTTTCATACATGAGACATCATAGATCCAATGTATAGGATTTTCCTTGCAACCTTTGGAGTTTCTCTCTTTAATTATGATTTAGACATTGTTTTAAACTAGAACACTGTGAGATTGTGGAAATTGAGGTCACAATCACTTCCATAAAGGGACAGACTTCGATATTTGTTACAAGGAACCCATTAGATTTGTCATATAGCCATTAGTTGTCTCTTTGATTTAACATCTCTCATTTTAACCCCTTCAAATTATAATGTAATTGTGTAAATGTGATTTAGGTTGGTGAGTCGATATGTTTTGGGTGGGATATCTCGTATTGATTAATGGCCAAGGGCCAAGCTATGTAAATTATAAATTGGAATAATTAATAAAATAATAATCATTGGTTGCAGTACAGGCGTGACGGTAACAACAAGGGGATATGATTCCACAAGAGATGGGGATAAAGTGATGTAAGAGTGGTAGGTGTGGAAATTCAACTCACCAATTTATGACATCATGGGTTGAGTACAACTACTTTTTGGGAAATGTGAGAGTCAAACTTGCATGAGAAGAAAAGGAAATTCGAATGGGATTTCGGGTTAGTTTTTAAATGTTGATTTTGGGAAACAAGAGGAGGGTTGGGGAATGGGAAAGAGAACCAGCCATGCTAGCCATGGAAAGACATCTTGTTGGGCTGAGTTTTATGCTAAAAATAAGGTTGTATGCATGTAATAAGGGTTGTATTCCCGTGAGAGATATTTCTTGTTGAGGAAATTTCCCAAGGTCCTTGAGAAGACTGATGGGAACACTCCTAGAGAAGTTGATAATTTCTAGAGTCCCCAACTAATATATTTCATATCCAACCATGTGCACTAGATCCCTAGAGGTAAGGGGGAAGGCTCGAGGGACTATGTGGAAAATAAGGGGGATCACATTCCTTGGGTTATGTAGGTTGATGGGAAAGAGAGTCGGTGGATTGGAATTGTTGTTAGAGTAGAACCTAGGTTTTGGGTTGTTGAATGTGCAGAGTGAGGGCCAATCCTCATTGTGGACTTATAGCCTCAACTTTGGGGTGGCTCACTATTGAGAGAAAATGAACAGTAAGACTATAAATATGAGGAACGTCCCCTTTATGTAGCTAGTCAGTTTCCCCATGAAAATATAAGTGTTTTGAGTGATTTCTATTTGAATGTTGTTGTGTTTCTTGAATAATTTCATTCACATTTTTATAAATGATGTTGATTGCACAAGAAATTTAGCATGCTTATTGTTGTAAATTTTATTCATATGAGAAAAAAAAATTGTTTTTCTAGTAATGGGTATTTTACAAGTGGTATCAGAGCTTAGGTTGAAACACTAAGATTGAATGTGTATACTACAACAAAACAGAGTTTCTACCTCTATTTTAGTTGGGGAAAATTGTAGAATTGGGAAAAATCCCCAATTTTGGGGCATACATTAGTCGAAATCGACATGGGTATGTCAAGAATTTGAAGTTAGCAGGTGGGTTTTGGTCAAAGAGGTCTAAATCACCAAATCCATGGAATTCATGTAGATTATTTGGGTAAAAATCAATTTCTCCCAACATGAGTAAATGTGGCGTCGAAATCCCACCAATTCTCATGCTAACATTGGAGTTATTTGTTGCAGAGGTCGATTTTACCATTAAGTGGTCGAAGTCATCTTGGTGAGCCAATTTCAAGGGTTTCACGATGGCCACAACAGTCGCAAGCCACAAATGCGGAAAAACAACTAAGTGCCAAAGAGTTTTTGATGGCTAATAAGATAGTTTGAATAAAGGAAAGTATTTTGTGATTATTACAAGGAATATCAGTAAATAAAATACTTTCGATGCATGACATAACAACAAGGAAAAGTATTTTTGGGAACCAAAATGTCAACAAAGAAAGGAGATCTTGCTCTGAAACATCGGTAAAGAAAGGATGTCTTGCATTGAAATGAAGACGAGGAAAGCATATCCTGTATTGAAACGTCAGTGAAGAAAGGAGATCCTATGCCAAAATGTTGGCAAAGGAAGGAGATCTTGCATTGTAACATTAGTGAAGAAAGGAGATCTTGTGAAAAAACGTTGGCAAACAAAGGAGATCCTCCATTGAAACATCGATGAGGAAAATTATTTCGAGTTTTAAAATGTCAACAAAGGAAAGACATTCGGTTGCCAAAACATTGGTGAAGGAAAGACATTTGATTTCCAAAACATTGGTGAAGGAAAGACATTTGGTTGCCAAAACATTGGTGAAGGAAATACATTCGGGTGTCAAAACATCAAAAAAGAAAAGAGATTATGGCACCGAAACGTTAGTGAAGAAAGTATTTTTGGTGTTGAAACATCGACAAGGGGAAAATATAAGAAATCATCGATAAAGGGCATGTATCGTCGAGATAATTTGTTTTTATCGCTAATAAAGGGTATGTATTGGTGAGCACTACAAGGAGAACACTTTTTAGCAGAGGTTTTTACAGAGGTTTTTTAGTGTTACAAAATTATCTGTAAACTTTCGTGGATATTCTACTGGAACAGTTCTTCACAACAGATCTAATAAAATAGTGAAATATTTAATATTAAGGTTAATTTCCTTTAGATCTCAAGAATATTCAGTTACTGATAAAATAGATAAAAAAATAGAAAAATAGAGAACAGTAAAACACATTCACACCATCCACAAATAAACACAAGATATGACCTGGGAAACCCAATATAGGAGAAAACCCAACTAGAAGGTGAGGTTGCTCTGCTCTCTTTTCTCTGGTAAAGAAATGATGTAAGTACAAAGAAATAGGCACTCTCTCTGGAGTTTACTTTGACCTATGGCCTATATGGTTGCTACAAAATATCTCCTCCTCTATTATTCCCATTAAATACCACTCTCAAATGTTTTTCTCACCTATGGAACAAGATGCAATGAAAAATAATGGAACCCCTTCTCCTCTTAGTGGCTCGGTATTTAACATAGCTTAATAGCCATCTAGGAATAGGATTTTGACTTCCTCAACCCTCAATTGTGATAGGGTTTTGAAACTTCTAGAATATTCTTGAAACTACACACATAGATATCCCCATATGCATGAGTAATGGGGGTTGATGTGGCATCCTCTCGTACCATGGTGGTCAACACGACAGGTCAAAATGAGGGAGGCATAAATTTTGCTTACTAACTCCAATTGACGTGATTTTTGCACCGTTAGAAAGGTCTTGATGTGTAGAATAGCATCATGAAGTCCGAGTTATGTTGGGAAAGTTTTAATCCCCAAATATTTCAATGGATTCCTCAAAATGGCCCCGGAAGGATCCAGACACCAATTTTCGAAACTAGGACCTGCCACTAAAATGGCCCTACAAGATTATTCCTCCAATTTTTCCACTCTGAAAGGATCGAGATAGATGAAAAACAATATAATAATCTAATCTGAATCATACCCCCCCATTTAGGGAGGATTTTTTTCCCCAAAATACGTATTGGATGAGGTGAGGAAATTTTTCCTCTACCTTCTACCTCGAGTACCATTTTGCTTTGCCTCGAAGTTGTCCTTTCAACCCAATCTGCTAAAGGTCATGTTTCCCCTGCCTTGTAGTTATGGACCACTTTTGTAAAACCATGTCCTCTATTAACTCTTCCTGAGCAACTATTGCTAACTCCTCTATGGAAGGTAGGACCTGCTCCTCCTCTTGATCTGGCATGGAAGGCTCATACAGTTTGAGATTCTCCACATTCACTAATGAGTAAATGTGCATGTATGGGGGTAGACTGAGTCTGTAGGAGTTATCTCCCACCTTTACTAATACCTCAAAAGGACCATAGCATATATCCTTGATCTTCTTACTAGGACCCAGTAGCCTTTCATTATTTAGTAGTAACGATACTCTTTCTCCCACTCTAAATGCTTTCTTTGTTCTATGTTGGTCATGTCTAGCATTGTACTTTTCCTCTGACTTTTTCAGTGTCTCTTGTACTTGAAAATGGATCTTCCTGATCTTCTCAACAAATTTTTCTACCTTTAATGCATCTCCTATGAGTTCCTCCCTAACTCCTCCTTGTTTTCCATATACGAAGGTGGAAAATACCCAAATCAAGTTTCAAAAGGTGAATTACCAATAGAAGTGTGGACTTATTTGTTATAAGAGTGTTGTATATAGATCAAATTTTCATCCTAGGTATTCGGATGCTTCTTATTGTAACCCCTCAAAATTTGCACCAAAGTATTTTTGACTACTTCTATCTGCCCATTTGTATGTGGATGGAATGTTGTAGACCTCTTCAACTTAGTGTCCATTTTCTCCCACAATGTAGTCCAAAATGCACTGAGAATTATGGTATCCCTATCTGAGATGATGCTCCTTGGTATCCCAAAGTGTACCCAAACCTGTTCAAAGAACTTATGCATTGCTTCCTATCCATTGATGGTATTTTTACAAGGAATGTGAATACACATTTTGTTGAACCTGTCAACTAACACAAATAGATAGTCATGTCCCTTCCTAGTTGTTGGTAAACCTCCCACAAAATCCATGGAAATGTTATCTCAAGGTCGAGTGGGTACATGTAAGGGATGGTATAGACCTTGCTTCCCATTGTTGGGCTTAATGGTACAAAAAAGTATACATCCTTTATTATATCGTGTTACATCTTCTTTCATTTTGGGCCAATACACATACCTCTGTAAGTTCGAAACTGTCTTTCCAACACCAAAATTTCCTGCAACCTTGGACGTGCGAGCCTCTCTGATAAGTTGCAATCGTTCACCTTTAGGAGCACATAACTTCTCAAGATTGTAGAGTAAACCATTATGGAAATGATAATCAACCTTTCCATCACCTTCTTCTATATGAATTTGGCCTTGTAGCTATTGAAACACCTCCTTGAAGTCTTCATCTTCAGTGTATGCCTATGTGTATGCATCATGGGTAAAAGGCTCCATGTGCATTAGATTTTCCAAAGTTGTAATCTTGGATATGGGTAGTTGTGAAAGCATGTATGCCAACTTGTTTTTGCTACCCTTATTATACTTTATGACCAAATAAAATTGGTGTAAAAAACCCATCCACTTGTAATGTCTAGTTTGTTGTAGCTTACTTTGGGCCTGTAAATACTGTAGTGGTTGGTGATCTGTGTGGATGATGGTCTCCTTACAATCAGATAGTGTTTCCAATTTTTGACAGCTTGTACCAAGGCATAGAGCTCCTTGTTATAGGTAGGGTAGTTGAGAACTACCCCATGAAATAATTCAGAATGATAGTAAATGGGCCTTCCTCCATGCATCAATATGCTCCCATGGCATACCCACTTGCATCTGTCTCCACTTCGAAAGGATTCTACAAGTTTGGTAGTGCGAGAATTGGTGCTTGAATAATCTTTCTTTTTATCTCATCAACAGCCTTTTGTTGATTCTTCCCCCACTGGAAACTCTTACCACTGGCTATTATGGCGTGGAGTGGTGCAGTTATCATTGAAAATGAAGCTATGAACTTCCACAAGTATTGTGTTTCCCCGAAAAAACTTCTAAATTTAGTGACATTTGTAGGAAATAGCCATTTCATGATGGCCTCCATATTTGAGGAATCTATCTTGAGCTCCCCTCCATCGATCACATACCCCAGATACACCAAACACTATTGAGCAAACTCGCATTTCTTCATATTTTCCAGCAGTTGATGATTTTTCAGTCTCTCTAACACTTTCATAAGATGTGACATATGCACCTCCCAGGTAACACTATAAACCAGTATATCATCCAAATATATAATAACAAATGAATCTAGATAAGCGTGTAAAACATCATTCATTAGTCTCATAATTGTGTTTGGTGCAATGCATAAACCGAATGGAATAACCAATCACTCATACAAACCTTTCCTTGTCTTGAAGGCAGTCTTCCAGGTATCTTCTTCTTTGACTCGTACCTGGTGATATCATGATTTCAAATCTAGCTTAGTGAAGTACTTGGCATGCTGCAACTGGTCCAATAGACCATCGATCCTTGGCATGGGGTATCAATTCTTTAGTGTAATCGTGTGCAATGCCCTGTAAGTGATCAAAATTCTCCAAGTCCCATCCTTCTTGGGAACAATTATGATGGGTGACCCACAAGGTGAAGTACTTCATCGAATTACACCTTGTTCCAACAACTATTGTAATTGCTTCTTCACTTCATTCGCTTCCAGAACTAACTGTCTATACAACCCAATATTCATCAATGGGGAATCTGGAAACAACTGTATTTCATGCTCCACTTCCCTCTTGGATGGTATCCCTTTAGGATCTAAGAACACTCCTTTGTATTTATGTAGAAACTCCTCCAAGTGTTGTTTATGATCTTTAATACACCCCTCTAGGGATTCCTTCACTCTCATTGACGCATCATTAGACTGATTTTCTCTTAAGAAAACTAAACCATATTTCTTAGTAGAACTAATCAACTTATTGGCTTGATTGGAACTTACCAGTAAGATATTTGACTTTCCTTTATGCACATTGATGATGTAGTACTTCCTATCCTTGATCAGTCAGTACTCGTTGAATTTTTGTATGAAGATTGCATCCCTCATATACATGTAGGATCTTCCAAACACTACTCCACATACATCAAGGGGTACTACGTCCAATTCCACTTCATCTATAAAATCATCACTTATATAAAATTCAAGCTTATATTGTTTTGTTACCTTTATCTTAGCATCCTTGTTTACCCAACCCAATGGATAGGGGCCAAGATTATTGTGAACCTCCAATCCAATTTTGTTGACTAGGCTTGTTTCTATGAGATTATCCTGTGAACCAGAGTCGAATAGAGCATATATATTGGTCTTCTTAACCTGAATCTTGATGTGGAAGAGATTGGTCATCTCCTTCTCTTCTTGGTGATGAAGGATACTTAGATTCACCTCCTTCTACACATATGTGTATACAATCTTGTCATCCACATCCGAGCTACTTTCAACCTGATTTCTTGAATCTTTGGCTAGAAGGTTCTTTTTCTTTCCTTCCTTCTTACATCTCTTTGGGTTCAGCTTTGGATGTAGTTTCCAACATTTTTCCTCGATGTAGCCATCAATGTTGCAATGATTTCAATGGTTTTTGGGATATTTACTATGTTTTGCAGTCACTTCTATCTTCTTATATTTTCCCCCTTTCCACTTTTTCTTCCCCTCCTTGGAAGCTTCTTAATGCTCTTTCTTCTTCGAACCACTTGGCTTCCCCTTCTTTTGGCCTATGTTTTCCAAGTATTGTGCATGTACACATGCCTCATCCACCGTCCTTGGATTGAATAACATCACATGCTTTCGTAGATGACTGTGTAAACCACACATATACTTGAGGAATACATATGGGTTCTTAGGAGAGATACCCAACATCATGGCCATATTTTTGAACTCAGTGGTGTACTTGTATACACTCTACCCCTGCCTCTGCCTAAATTAGTGTCATCGGATCCATTGGTCCTTTACATACTTGATAGGGTAAAATTGGACTTAATGAGGGTTTTGAAGTCCTCCCACCTAGTTATTGACAGATCACCCTTCATCCTAAGTGTTTATGTGTGACTTTCCCATGAGGTTAAAGCATGGCCTTTAAATTCAATCTAGCAAATGAAATCTTCTACTCTTCATCTATATGGTGAACGCTAAAATAAACTTCTAGTTTTTTCAACCAATGATTCAGTTTTAACGCATCGATCTCACCTTGATATGGATTTATGTCCACTTTCACTTCCATCTTGAATAGGGATTGTGAAGGTGTCACGAAACTCAAACTCGACTGCTCTTTTTATGATTCCTTTCGTGACTCCTTTTCTTCGTGATCTTATGATTTTCCCTCTGATATGTTCTTTGATTTAGAGCCTCCATCATATTTGAACGGTCCAAGCTTTCTTTCTAGAGCTATCATGAGGAGGTTCATATTGTGACTGATGTCGTAAACTCATGCTTCCAACCGCTCAAATATATCTTCTACTAGATATTGATGGTTATTATGAACAAACTCGTCCTCCATGGCTAGTGTTTATGAAACCTCTCCTTAAGCCAGTTCTTGAATCCTGCAACTTCCCACAAATACCCAAAAGAAAAACCTGCTTTTATACCAATATTATCTGTAAAATTCCATGGATATTCCACTGGAACAGTTCATCACAACATATCTAATAAAATACTGAAATATTTACTATTAAGGTTAATTTCCTTTAGATCTCCAGAATATTTAGTTACTGATAAAATAGATAAAACACATAAAAATAGAGAACAGTAAAACACATTCACACCATCCACAAATAAACACAAGATATGACCTGGGAAACCCAATACGGGAGAAAACCTAGCTAGAAGGTGAGGTTTCTCTTCAATATTTTCTTTGGTAAAGAACTTATGCAAGTACAAAGAAAAAGACACTCTCTGTGGATTTTTCTTTGACTTATGGCCTGTATGGTTACTACAAAATATCGCCTCCTCTGTTATTCCCATAGAATACCACTCTAAAAAAAATTCCCATCTATGGAACAAGATACAATGCAAACGAATGGAACCCCTTCTCCTCTTAGTGGTTTGTTATTTAATATATCTCGATAGCCATCTAGGGATAGGTTTTTTACTTCCTCAACCCTCAATTGTGATAGGGTTTTGAACCTTCTAGAATCTTCTTGAAACTACACACGTGGCTAGCCCCGTATGCATGAGTAATGGGGGTTGACGTGGAATCCTCTCGTACCATGGTGGTCAACATGATAGGTCAACTTGTCGGAGGCATAACGTTTTCATACGAACTTCTATTGACCCCGAAAAATGTCGTTTGATGCCTCAAAATGGCCCCGGAAGGTTCCAAACCACAATTTTCCAAACTGGGACCTGCCACTAAAATGGCCCTACAAGCTTATTCCTCCAATTTTTCCACTCTGAAAGGATCGAGATAGATGAAAAACAATATAATGATCTAATCCAGATAAGAAAAATGGAAACATTTTCAAAAAAAACTCTGCTACAACCTCCTCTATTGACTGTAGAGATTTTAGCGAAGGTTTTAACGAATGTTCCATATAACTAAAAAAAAATAGGTGGGTGGAGGTTGTAGCAGAGGTTTTTTTTTGGTGCTTTTATTGTCAAAACACATCGGTGCGCTCTTTACAAACCCGCCTCGGTGCGTTAATATAATACGGACACATCAATGTGTTTATAATTATTATGCATTGGTTTTTCCTTTTTCATTGTATGCAAAGCACCGATGATCTTATAATTTATACGCATCGATTACCATTCTTTCTAGCTACTTTATCACCCACTTGTGTCTTACATTTTCTTGACATATATACATGGAAACAGGTTCCTCGTTTGCATATAAAGCACCGATGCTTTTTAACTTTCGTATGCCCTGATGCGTTTAAGTTTTAGTGTGCATCGATGCATTTAAGTTATCATGAGCCCCGATGCATTTAATATAGTGTATGCCCAAGTGCATGTATAATTAGTATGTATCGTTGTTTGTTTTACCATGTGCATCGAAGGGTGGTGAAATTTCAAATATTTGAGGTGAGATGTTGGCACTGTTATTTTTACTAAGCATCGGTGCTTATATTATACTAAAATCACCAGTGTGTACATTATATCTAGAGTCTTGGTGTGTATAATAAATGTAATGCACCGATGCATACATTATATTTAGTGCCCCTATGTATATTATAAACATGAGCACCGTACAATTTTGAAACAATAAATATTATTGTATGTTATGTCGTTTACGGAACAATGTTTTTTCTCAATAGTTTGTACCAGTGTGTTATTATAATTAATGTGCACCAGTGTGTATGACTCCTCAAAATTTTCCAATTTCTATATTATAGCACACACTGTCTAGTGAGTTCATAAGAATACAATGCACTTATATGTGTATATGTTAATTAATTATTTTTTTTTACAAATCAAGTATTTTTATAATAATATTGTTTTATGTTTTTTATATTGCATTTTGATATAATGATTTCATTAATGAGTTATTTGAAACAGTGTAAATAATCCACATATTAATTATTCAGCAACACAACATTTTACAATATTCGACAATGAAATAGAATAAGAAACTCATTTTATTATATATGAATATGAGACCCATTGTCATACAAAAAGGGACAATGTAAAGGTCCACAATAATCAAATTGCAACAAATATGTAATTGTTACACTTATTGGTAACATGTCCTCATGCAATTGGGACAATATGTCTAGTACATTAAACAAAATCCCCAGTTTTCAAAGACAAATATTCAAAAACATACAACTTGTAGTAACATTCAATTATATTGATTACCATTCATCAATTGAACTGTTGTCACCACTTGAGCTACGTGCATGCCTCATTTATTCATCATTTTTAGGCGATATTGTACTTTGGTTATTTAACCTAATGTTTTTTTGATCGGCTTGTTTTTTATTTTTTTCCCCTTCATCTTCCATCTACAAACAAATAAATAGACTATAATATGTATATATACATTTATATATATAGTAGAATATGCATGATTGCGTAAATCAAAAAACACGTCTTAGCACCAAGTCTTTCATAAACAATACACATTGTTTCAAATCCATGCTTCATGCATTCTCTCGAAATCTCTTTTGTTGGTTTCATTCCATACTTTGTTTCCTAGTGCATGTTTAATATGCCATGATGAAGCGTAGTCGATACAATTAATAATAATTTTTTCTTGTTGTTTCATTAATTATAAAACAAGGGAAGTTAAACAACATTGATACTGATGAATTGTTCAATTAAACTTGCAGACTTCAACATATACTCACAACTCATACTTAACCCAATGTTTATCAATTCATGGGTTGGCTCCTCTTTGTATGTTAGCACCTATTAGAATACATCTATGGACAAGTGTAAATTAATTATTTAAATGTAAAGATCACAACAAACATGAAATCTTAAGAAATGTCAAAAATGTAAATACTCACAAAATTTGTGATCAACCCTTTTATTCCTCTTCGTCTTGTCTTATGTGTTGAATGGGTTCTATTTTTTTTATTTTCTGCAACAAAACAATTGAAAATTAGTATTTCACACGATAATTAGATTCAATGTACATAAAAGAATAAATTTGCATGATTACATACCTCTTATGCACATTTTATTTGGGATGGCTCCTCTTGTGATGCAATTATGTTCATTTATTTTACCGTCTTCTTCTACACTTTTTTGGACATCCCTACTGGCATGTCTTGGTTTTCCCCTTGATTTTCCCTTGGAATTTTCAAAATCTCCCTAGAAAAAAAAACTAGCAATCATCAAATATAAAAATTATGTATTTGTTTACAGAATAAGATATTGGTGTGTATAATAGCTTAATACACACAAAGGGATCAACCATATTTATATGCATTGATGCATCAACCATGTATATACACATCGGTACATTATAAAAGTGTTGTTGTGAAATTGAAAACGTTGTACATTTTTTTGTATTCAGACGGTGCTTTATGAATTAAGAAAAGTGTGGATTCCTAAGTATTGTTTATTACGCACCGTCGACATGTGAACAAATTTAAGACATGGTGGTTTCCATATAAAAAAAAATATTATTTCCATTTTAAAATCAATGGTGCTCTTTGTAAGAAAATGCACCTCGATTCTTATCTATATACAATGCACATTGCCTACTGCAAAAAGGCTTTTTTAAATATCATTTCTAATTTAAATTAAGCAGTGTTATTGACATAAAAATACTCACCAATGCTCTTCCTATGTATAGAAGGCATCGTTAACTATGAAGGAGTTTTAAAAAAATGATAGCGACATGATAGTTTGGGATCCTATACAATGAGTGGTTTCATTGCAATGGATAGGAAACATCCATATATAAGTAAACAAACCATATAAAAAAAAATTGCTTCAAAAAAATTCTCCTTGTGAAATATAGAAAGAGAATGCAAAAAAACAATCAAGAAATTAGGGCTTCCAATATCGAAGGTAACTATGAAACCCTTTTTTTGTTTGGGAATGCACTAAAAACGGTTTGAATCAAATAGGGGAAATATTAAGATGATTAATAGAATGAAGTCACATACCTGAAATTTCTCCTCTAGATATTTCTATGTGATCTACAGTAATCCCTTTCTAATTTGTCTCTTCAAAAAATATCCACCCACTCTGAAGTCTTTGTTGATAAATCTTTGTTGCACAAATCTTCCTTCTAAAGTTTGTCAAAAAAATAAAATAATGAATAGGGTTTTCATTTATTAACATAGAAATTGAAATTCCCACTCATTTTTTCATTGTATATTTCGATGCATTCATGATAAACATGTGTGGTTTTTTTTTTTGAAACTTACATTTTTGGTGATCTATACAATGAGTAGCTCACCGGTGTGGTGTGCATGTATAACACACCAATTTATTTTTTGTAATTAATTTCAACGCATTGATAATAAGTGCACGTTATTTTTCTAATTTTCTTTAGTTATTGCTCTATATAGTTAGAAACGCACCAGTGTGATGTGTAAGTAATAACTCATTGTGAAACAGTTTAATTTGCAAAATGCAAATGAAAACATCTGCATTTAAATTTTGTGGAGGTTTTTCTTTATGGAGGAAATAACAGAGGTTAGTCTTCGTTTTCTACAAGATGGAAGGTTCAGTGTCTGCGTTGCGCACCTCTGCCTATGGTTGTGTTGTGGTGGTTCTCGTTGAGGCGTTCAGTCTTCTTGTGTTGAACTTCGTGATTGAGTCTTGTTGTTTTGAGTGGCATCGTGTCGTTCAATATGTTGCTACTTCTACACGCGCGCACACACCTCAAAAAAAAAACTTTTGCACCTGTCACTAAAATGGTTGTTGTAACGACGCAGGTCGTTACACCCATCCCAATGGAGATGTCTTTTGTGTTGTATGGCATATGTGCGTACACCACGTGATTATCCAGAACTAGGAGTTTTCTCTGTTAAGCATGTTGATTGTTTTTCTTATATCTATAATGTTATATGGCATACTTCATTTGGTGCAACTATATTTTTGACACTGACATGCTCTGTATATGATAACAACGCAAGTCTTGTAAAAAAATGGTATCATGGATGTAAATGTTGTGTACCTTCTATAAAGGCTAGGTGGTCCAACCACCTACGAAAGTCATTGTACGATCGTTCAAGTGTATTCCTCCCAGAAGACCACCCTTATAGAAGATTTTCATATTGGGAGCATCATAAGATTGGCCACTTACTAGATCCCATGCATATATTAAAAAATGTTTCATCTTCTATATGGAGGAACGTGTCATTGAATAAAAGTGACACATTGGTTGTTAGGAAAGATCTTATTGCTTCAAATAATAAAAAGATACATTGGGAAAGAAAAGAAACTAGAGGAGAGGGTGGTCCCTCTTGGTCTTTTAAAGAAGGTGATGTCCCATGGATTTTTAATAAAGATGATATTTCTATGGTGAATGATGTTATATTGGGTGTGAAGGAACTTTCTTTATATGGGTCGGATCTACGATGTTGCTTCACTATAGAAGGTAATTTTTCGAGGTTGAAATCACATGACCATATGAACCTTCGAAGGGTATGTATGTTTAATACATGATTATTATTCTATATTGATGGTAAAAATATGTTATGCACTCATTTTTATGGAAATTAATGATGTGTGTGTCTATTTTGTAGTGTGATTATCCTTTGCTCATGTGTGGTTGTGTGAACTATGACTTCCCCTAGGAGTTGTGATGTGTCATATTGAAATTATCTGCAGTTGTACATTGGATCACATCAAAGGATATCCATATGGCTAGCATTCCACAGTGGCATAGAGATATAGTTAATATTATTTGTATGTTTGAGAATGAACTGCCCATAAGTTTTATGGAACTGCAAATCCATCTTCTAATTCGCCTATCTGATGACATTGAATTAGTTGGGGTGCTCTCATGTCATTGGATGTTCTTCTTAGAGAGGTACATGAAAAAAATGAAGGGGTTTGTTTGACAAAGGGAAAAACCAAAGGGCTCTATGGAAAAGGGGTACATAATGTAAGAGTCATTCTATTATTCTAGTGAGTACATCAATCAAATTGACAACACATCAGGGGCAGTCGTTTGGGATGACCATCAAGAGGAGGACAAAAGGGAGGGGGAGTTGCTCCAAACGAACGGAAAAATGTGCTTGATAAAGAGTAAGTCAGTTATATTTTGTCAATTTAGTACAAAGAAATTGTTTACATTGAAGTGGATAATATATATATGATCCCATTCTATTCGTTTTGAATTCTTGTATACATCAACGAATTTAGAAATTGATGTCATCAATAAATTTGTCCTTTAAGTTGATAATATATATTTTGTCTCATGTTATTCATTTTGAATTTTTGTATACATCAGCGAATTTAGAAAATGGTGTCATCAATAAATTCATTATTTACAATGCAAAGGGAATGTGGCCATGGGTTGTGTTGTATGAAGAGAAAAGAAGGAAATGGGGTAGTGACGGGAAATCATTCATATTGTTGAATGGTAGAACCATGCCTTATCCTAATCATTTAAAAGAAAACATGTCAAAAATATGTCGCAATAGTTGGGTGGTTGATCAGATACAAGAGAAATAAGTGGTGTCTAGTCGTAACCCACGTGGAGAATATATGGATGCACAAAACATAGGGATCGGGTGTAGAAAATCTGTAATAACCTCTCTAAGTACCATGTTCTATTTATAATATTGCACATTTGAATTGTAACATGTATTATGTTTTATTAATCTTTGGCTATTAGACATATGACATTGTCCTTTGTTCGCATTCTTACATGTGCATTTCTTTCCATCTATGTGGGAATATGGAGATCATTTTCACACTGAGTATGTTGATGATGGACACATCACACAATATTGTGGAGTGTAGGTCAAGTTTGACCAATCTAGTCGTGCTAGCCACCGTGATCAAAACCTAATAGAGGGGAAGTTAGGTTACATTGAAAATATACAAGATATCATGCAAGTGAACTTATCATCATTTAAATGTCTTATTTTTTGTTCCAAGTGGTGGGATACCTTTGATCGGATAAATGTGAAGGAAGATCATGATAGTGGGATAATATGTATTAACTCTAAAAAAATGTGGGTTGAAACTAAGAAGCCTTATGTTTTCCCAAAGCATCGCAAACAAGTGTTTTTTTACCCAGATGTGTTGGATGGAAAATGGTGGTTCGTACTGAGACACGATCCGATATATAAACATATTTTTTAGAACAACATGTTACAATGCCAAGAAAGGAAGATAATCATGGTGATGGCAACGAAAACTGATTTGTAAATGCTTTGTTTCGACATTTATATTGCATATGTGTCATTTTATTATGGGTATCTGTAATGGCCAATTATGTTTTTTTTTTCTTCATTTTATAATTATGTCGGATATGAAAAGTTAACAACCATTTACAACCACCATATTGAAAATACATTAAATAGTACAAGCATAAGATGTGGTTTTGATATATTTGTATTGTCATATTTATTGTTTATTATAGAAAATTTATGTTCTATTGTATTAATATATGTTTATGTTAACCTTTGAATTACTAAGCATTAATTGAGATATCACAAAGTTGGTGACGTACAGTAGTAAGGATTCATTTTAAATTATATTTGATTTAACAAAAAAAAGAACATATTAAAAAATTAAACCTCAAATTTTTTTTTGTTTGAAAAAATCAAAATTCAAATAAGTATATACTTACTTTGATGGAATTTCTAAGGACAATTCCAAAAAAATAACTCCGTGCAACATCTATAAGTTTTGGAATCACACTTGTGGTGTTGGCATTACCAACCTTGATGGCATTCCCAACCTTAACTAGTGCAACTATCATGGCCTTCACTTATTCCACTCCATCATTTAGTTTTATAATCATATACACTTATATTAATCATTCCTTTTACATTCTCCTTAAAATAAGTGTCAATATATGAAGGACATGGAAATCCTAAAAGATTATTTTTCTAGAGAGAATTAAGAAAAAATTTAATGATCCATACTTATCTAAAAGTATAAAAACCTTTGCCAATTTAACTAATTCTTAATATACTAATTATAAAATGTTTGGTAATATTCTTTTTTAATAGAAGATTCATAAAGTTAGTACTAGAGTAAAAAATTGTAAAACCATTTCATTGAAAGTGTATAGATCATTAAAATGTATTGTTATTATTTATATTTAGTATTTTAAATTTAAGTGAATAAATTTCATATATTATAATAGTTGGATAATATAAATTAATAAAAAAATTGAAAAAATAAATATTAATAAAATATAATAATTTTGATTTTAATAAACAATTATATTAAAACTTTGTCTTGTAATATTTCAATAATAAAAATTATAAAAAAAACATTATTATTGCATCATCATTATTATTATCAGTGAATAATTACATTATAACGTTATTAGTATAATATATGAAAAGACATAAATATTCAAATCACAATAATTTCACTCATCGTGTTTAAGTACTTTTGTTTCTAAACATGTTTAATCAACATATTGTATCTTGTTGGACAACAAACAATTCATCTTGAAGAAGAGTTAAACATTAACGGCAATAATGGTTATAACTTTTCTTTTTTCTTTTTTTTAGGGGCGGTAGGTGCAGGGGGAGTCATCTTCGACTCTGATGGACAAAAGATTGTGGATTTTTTCTGGGGTTTGTAGAAGAACACTAATAATAAAGCAGAAACTCTAGCAATTTACATGGGTCTCCAAATTGCACACTCAATAAGCATCCAAGCCCTCAGGGTGATTGGAGATTTTGAAATAGTTATAAGGGAACTCCCTGGAATCTCAACCTCTTCCACTCAGCCCTCTAGTGGTATTCACACACGAATTAATTCTTTGAAACAATTTTTTCCCAACATCTGTTACTTTCACATCCTTCATTCTCAGAATAAAGAAGTCAGTCGCTTAGCCAAATCAACAAAATCCTTAGAACAGGGCCAACTCTTTATCAACCAAATTTCCTCACATGCATGGATCCCTTAGCAATCACTAGTTTCGTCGGCTCCTCTTTACAATATTGGTCCTAGACTTTTAT